>JANIJI010000004.1:3277500-3320000 GCA_024500535.1 Leptonema lineaticorne | reverse complement strand
TTTAACGACGATATTAAAGAGGTGAAATCTTGGTCATTGTGCACTCGGAGATTATTATGTAAACTCTTTCTTTCTCTCTTGTATGTGTGCAATAATTTTGTTTCAAATATAATCCTATATAAAAATAATATATATATATATATATAATAAAAATTACAAAATGTAATTTTTAAAGAAGTGTAAAAGTAGTTACGACATGAAGAGAACGGTTGAAATCGATTATCGTTAAAAGTGTCATATTTTAGTATTACGTTTTTCGATATTTTATTTAATTTTATTCATATAAAAGTATTCTAAATTTATTGTTGGATGTGAAAAAAATCATAAATATTTATAATTTTTAGATTGCATTTATGCAAAATATAATTTTATCTCCATATATATATATATATATATATATATATATATATATATATATATATATATATATATATATATATATATATATATATATATATATATATATATATAATTTTATAAATTATTTATGTGAGACAACTTAGTTGAAAGTTTATTCTTTTTATGCTGTGATTTCAAATTCAAATCTTAGAAGAAATATCGTTTTATTTAGAATTTTCACTTCAATAAAAAGTGGAATCTTTGTATTAAACATATATTTAATTTAATTCTATAAAAAATATCGAGCTATTTATTTGATAAATTCAATTATATAATTAAAAATATATAATATAAAATAAAACGAGTTCACTTATTTTATTAAAATATATTGAACTGAAATCAGGAATTGACTACTGATTTATTATTTATAATATAAGAAATATTAACATTATTATTTAGAGCGATATACAGGAACTTTATATTATATAAAAGATAAGTGTTTTAATTAATAAAACTAATGACTTATATCGCGATGTATGAAAAGCGATATTTTATAAGAGATAGTTACATTTCTTCCGTTGGAAATGTAAATAATGATATATACCAGATGTTATTAAATCGACGTACTTTTAACGATATAATAAATGATTTATATATTTTAAAATGTGAATGTTTGATTTGATAACATCTGTTATATATATATATATATATATATATATATATATATATATATATATATATATATATATATATTTGTATCGAATCGATTATCCAGCATATATTTACTATATATAATAATAAGAAGTCGAGACTAGAAAACCGATTTACGGATAAATAGGAAGACTAGATTACTGGTTTTGAAAACGTTTCGATACCGAACAGCTGACGCCTACATACACCGTGACCGGGTCACATAATGAACCCGGTTCATACAAAACGGGACTCATTGACGACGACGGTGTACATAATTTCATGGAATTTTTCGGTATTCAATTGTATTATCAAAAAAAATAAATAAATAAATAAAAAAAATAAAAAAAGCGGATGGCCTCGTGAGCTTTTTTTTATTTTTATTCGCATCTCTTTTTGTTTTGAATCTAGGAAAAGCTCGAGATGATGGTTTTTTTTTCTCTTCTTTTTTCATTCATCTATTCGGTTGTCGTTTTAGTGAAAATTAGTGTCGAGTCATGCGGCGCCGTACTTAGTGTGACCCGGTTCTTTAAAATCGTTATGAAATAAGCGATGATTGATTCGTTGTCATGATGATTCGTTTGTATTATATTTTAAATAGGAAAATATGATGTATTGACATTTCTAAAATGAAATATTGATTACTTCGAAGTATATATAACATTTCCTACAAGTATATTTTAGAAGTTAAAATATAGAAATTTACATTATATTATGAAGTTTTGAAAAAAAAGATTTTGGAGAAAGGAGATATTAAAAAATTATTATTTAAAAAAAATAATCTCCTAAAAGTAATAAATTTAATTAAAAAAATATTATATATTATATATAACATATATAAAAATTTATAGAATTTCATATATTAAAAAAAATAATTATTAATAAAACAGATTGATCATCTCTGTTATATTTTTATAAATAAATGATTCATATAAAAATGCCATCTCATACATAATAATTAATTAATGAAATAAAAACATTTTAAGTCAGCTATATTCAACCTTTTCCTAATTTACAAATTATATTAATTATGAAGATTGCAAACTAAAGTTTAAAAAAAAAAATTCTAATACAAATTTATTCTATAAAAATCTAAAATACTTTAAATATAGGATAATGATTAGAAGTTGAATATTATTTGTTTTATATGAATATTGAATATAAATAAAATTTATGTAACTGCGATTCCAAGTGAAGTCGATGAAATAAAAAATCGTCATAATAATAATAAACAGTAATAAAAAACGGAAACGTTTAACGGTTTCTTTTTATATGGGAATAATATATATATATATATATATATATATATATATATATATATATATATTATATAGCGGTGTTTGCGATAAATGAATTTTAAAATCGCAACAATAACAGTGAAAAAAAAATTGATACGAAACATCCGAAAGAAGTCTGATCTGGTCCATGAATATGGATGAGCTTGGATAATGTTTATCGAATTCACCATTCGAAGAAAGTTCATACGATAAATAAAAAGAAAACGCTCACAGCTATATAATATCTAGTTGAACGGGTTAACACGAATGTCTCCTGGTTCTTATGCTATCATAATAATGTGTGTGTGTGTGTGTGTGCGTACGTTTTTGTGAAGGTTGTTAAAGTGTTAAACGAGGAGTTATAAAGCTACTGTCACTTTCTAATCACGGTCGTTGCCTTGACCACAGAAAAGAAATTGCATCCGATCATTAATTTTTTTTCTAATATATATATATATATATATATATATATATATATATATATATATATATATATATATATATAAAGTATAGATATGTATCTAAATTTGTGGTCGGTTGTTTAAAATAAGAAAATATTTTGACTGATGGGTTCTGTATTTTTATCTATAAAATGAGACCATTTGTATATTTTTTAATATTTAGTTATCTATGTATTATATATTATTATATTTCTTTGTTTGAAGAGTTAATTTTAGTTTCAAGCTGAAATAATTTATTATAATAATGTTTATAATTTACTATATATATATATATATATATATATATATATATATATATATATATATATATATATATATATATATATATATATATATATATATATATATATATATATATATATTTAATCTTCTGCAAATATCTCCTTTTCAAGACACGCATGTTCTTAATTAATATATAAATATTAAAATTTCTAATTCGTTTAAATATTTCATTAAACATATATTTTTCACACTGCGATTTCTATTTCTTATAAAATAGAAAAGTTAATATTATCATAATTTTTCTATAGAAATCGCACAACTATACCATAAAGATATATTTAACTATGTATAATTAAAAGTATTTAAATATATTTTTTAAGAAATAATTTTATCTTTTGTAATAGTACTGTACTTGCAATATATATAAAAAGCTCACTTGTAATAATAATAATTGTAAAATGATTTGAGTTAAATCACTTCTTGCGTTTCCAACGATTACCTTCGTGAGAAATGTGAGTTTCGTTATTATTATGTGAACTATGAAAACTATTGTGTCGCTTGGTAATTTCGATGTAGAAAAGCGATTTGATCATAGATAAATAATAACCAGTTAGGCAGTTGTTTAACCACTGTTGTCAATATGAGAATTATATATACTCCATAATAAATATATTTTTATGATTTTAGCTGCATTTTTCTACGTCGGTAATACGAAAGCTCCAAGCAACAACGGAGCTCAGAGATTGAGAGACGAAAGAGGTTCAACTGGAGTCTTAAAAAGATACAGAAGAAAAGATATCACTTTGACTTTACCGGAAGGAAAAACTTTCCATTCGATCCGTTGGTTTTCAGTATGGTGCGATGAATTTTCCGTGAGTAAAAATAGAAAAAGAATTATTTATATATACTAATAATAATAAATGCACATAACATTATTCTTAAGATAAAATCGTAACGGTTCTCTATAACCGTTAATTGGTCGATGTGTTTATAGATAATTTGCGATTTTAATGGTGCAGTTATTCACGTGTTTTTCTGTTTTTTTTTTTTTTGTACAATTAAAGGTTAACTTTGGCGATGTTAAAATACCGAGAAATCTAGATTATCCGAAACCGCAAAAGATTTCCGGTCTATCTGGAGTTCACGGAGTTTCATCTGATCCTATCGTCATCGTCGATGCTCAGACCTTATTGATTCCGAACTTCAGCTACGATGGAGAAGCACCGGGTATGTTATAATTTATATTTTATTTCAAAAATTATTATTTATTTTGAACATAATAATGCATAATATATGCAGAAAAAAAATATTAATTAAAAAAAATTTGAAGATGTTTTAGAAACGTTTTTCTAAAATGCAGATTAGATTCGATTGTAATATCAACATTATCATATTATATTATATGAATAAAATTGTATATCGTAATAAAAAAAATATTTTTTATTATTATAATTAACTCATATCTACGTATATGAATTATTTATTATGCGCATTAAGTTATAATTTGTGGTGAAAACTGAACATCATTAGACATATATATATATATATATATATATATATATATATATATATATATATATATATATATATATATATTTAACAGCATGATGTAAGGATAAGACATATGGGTACCAATTAAAATATTAATGTCGACTTTCTACGAAATTATTATATTGCAATAATAAATAGGAAGAAAAAAAATATATTTTGTATATAAAAATACGTTTGAAAATATGCATATTCGTAATTTGCTGGATGTGAACGTTTTTTTTTTAAATTTTATTTTCGTAATAATAAGCATACAATAATATAATATATACACAGTATGGGAAAGAATGATCGATTACATACACACATATACCATACAGTCTTATGTATGAAAAGGTTAGCGATTTTTTTTCCTTTTATCTGTCGGTTGTGTGGAAGAGAAAGGAAGTCATGGCCGTTTTCATGCGACTATTGCGATTATTATTAATTTTAATAATACGTTATGCGGTTTTAAACGGTCACGATTTGACCGATTAATCGGATGTGCATAATATAATGTGAAGGAAGAATTTTGCGGAAGGAAATATATTATACTTTAGCAATTTGTATGATTGATATTCTCAGTGTGATTATGGCGTTACTAATTTTATTGTTTCCATACAGTGGGAGTTCGCTATTGTTAAACGGCGATTTAAAATTAAATTATTCTGTCTTATATAACGCTGTTATTAAATAGTAAGGTGAATTTGTTTATAAAATGTAAATTCTTTATTGATTCTTTGAAATAAATTTCATCCCCTTCAAAGTAATCGCCGTCCGATAAAGCACACTTTTGGCAACGCTTTTTCGAAACAATCGGAATAGTCTTTTTCCGGTATAGTCTTCAAGATCTTCTACAATTTGGTTTTTATCTCCTCAATCGTGTCAAAATGGCGTCCTCGCATTAGCTTTTGAGTTTTCTGAATAACCAGAAGTCGTACGGTGCCAAATGGGGCGAATACGGTGGTTACGGAACGATATGAGTCGAGTTTTTGGCAAAAAAAATCGCGAAGAAAAGTCTTACCAACCTAGAAAAAAAAATACAATTACCTACCTTACTAATAATGCTTGGGAGTTTTAAATGACAATTTCACTTTACTTTTTGATAGTAAGGCTAGATGAAGATACAAATTTAAATTATTATAAATCATAAAAAATATGTAATATAATATAATAATATGATTTATATTGTAGATTATGTTACTTGTTTAGATTCATTATTTATATAAAATGTGACATGTTAATTATTATAAATAAAAGGTGAAGGCTGTGTAAAGAATTGACGTTTCGACCTCATAAAAAAAATAAATCAGCACCTAGACCAAAGAGAGGCCAAGGTTTTTATTATGATCTGAAATGTCACTGATTTATTTGCTTTAGATGGCAATAATCATGCATTTCTATTATAATGAATTATGAAATATAATTATATAAAAAAAAATATTGGGAGAGTTATAAAACGGGGTCACACTGTATATCTGACAACAAATGGATATTAAATAACTTATAGCCATTATAATATACTATTTTTTATTGTATCTAAAGGGGGTTTAAAAAAAACATTTTTCTCCTTGAAATACATACGAACACTCGAACGTATCAGCAATATATAATATAATAATAACAACACATAAAATAGATTAGATTGGAATAGATGTATGAATCACAATAGTAACTTTGACCTTTAACGCACGATTTACACTTTATTCTTCGCCGACGAAGATATCCTGTGATTTTTTTTTTGTTGTTGTGTTTTGTGAATAAAATTTTAACACGTGTGTATTGAAGATACTGGCAGAAGGATTTTTAAACCGCTTTGATCTCTTAACCTTGGGGTGTCACATGAAGTTAGCCGGTCTTGGCCTCACCTTCACATCCCATGTGATAAGTTATTATATTTTATTTAATGCACAAATCGTGCACGGCCTTCTTTAAAGTAGACGAGAAGTTTCTATCAATCAAAATTATGGTATAAACGAGGATCCTTGCTCTTTTGCAGATGCCAAGTTCTGGGTTGGCAGAGGAGACAAGCCATCGCCACAGGGTATAAGAATTCCAGATGAAAACGGAAGAATAACGCCACTTAGAAAATATGATCACAAAACTATTGTTCTCACATTACCCGATGTAATTAATTTTTCAATTTTATTAGCTAATAATATCATATTTTTTTCAATAATAATAATAATAAATGTTATACATGTAGGATATAACTATATTCGACATCGGTCATTTTGGAGTTTGGTGCGAAGCTTTCACCGTAGATTTTGGACATGTTAAAATTCCTGAAGTCACCAATGTGCCACCATCGTTGAAGATGTTGGGAGTGAGCCCTCAGGTAAGCAGAATTTTAAATATTAGTTAATGTTAATATAGAAGAAACGTTCAATAGTTAATTTATATTTTATTTTTTTTCAACATAAAATACAGTTATTTTTTTAAAAATTCGGTCAATTTTTATTATGAAAATTTAACGGATTATTAATTTTAATAGTATTTCTTTTTTATTAATATATATTTTAAAAAAAAAAATGTTTTGTTATAAATCATCCATATATGATTTTGATTTTTAAAATTTTTATATGAAATTAAAAATTTATTCAATAGATAAAATAGTATAGTTTGATATATATATATATATATATATATAACGTTTCTTCTAATTAACATTAGTAGTTTAAATTAATGAGTAGTTTTAGTATTAGACGGGAACTGGGTAGATTTGAATTAATTAGATTAATAACGTAATGATTACATATAATAATTAATCATATGGGAATGTTAAAAATACATTTTAAATAATGATCGAAAATTTTCATCGTAATATATATATATATATATATATATATATATATATATATATATATATTAATTTAAATAATAAAATAAAACGAGCGCGTATCAGCGCTAGTGTTAAATAATTAACGCGTTACGTGCCGAGTGACGGTTTATATATTATATAGTATTTAAAAAAAAGTGCGAGAGATTAAATATAATGATTAATTCAATTGCGCCGGTTTAAGACACTTGGTAATTAGAGTGTGTAAGCTGTGCGAGATTGTTTGTTAATAATTAAATTATTTATTACCGTTAAATATATTCTATTTTTCTTTTATAGACACGTACATAATATATAAAAGTGTGTATGGTTAATGACATTTATGAAAAATATTGCATAATTAAAATTAAAAGAATGCATATATATATTTATATAATTAAATTTTGTAGCTTAATAAAGTTTTAAGTAGAAAATTACAGATTTAAATTAATATTATTTGCATATTTTGCAATAGTTAAACGATTATAAATGCAGATTTTCGTTGGTTTACATTTTATAAATATTTTTCAAACATATAATCTAACAAAATCACTTTCTTCAATACGGTTCTATTATGAATATCTTAAAAAAATATTTTATTTATATGAAATCAGTTTCTTGAAATTTATAAAATGCATCCAGATCTAAATATTTGATGATTTAATAATTTTAGATTGATGAGATTTTATATATGAATTATAAATTTTAATTTATTATAATATATAATTAATAATTTTAAGATATATTAAATTATACTATTAACAAGAGAGATCATGAATTATACATTTGACCTCGTAATACTGCATAATACATTATATATGATATTGGCAAAAAAAAAAAGATGAAAAACAATATTTGAAAATTTTCACAAGCATTCTTTTTTTTGAATTAAAAAATATAAATTAATTTTGATTATTCTAATTAGAATTACAGATAATGATCTGATATTTTGATTTTTACATATATTATTTTTAATGAATTTGAAATATTTTTTTGTCATTTGAGATATAATTTATTTATTCTCACACACTTTCAAAATATATATAAAAAAAACTATAATATATAATTGTCTCTTTTTAGTATACTTTTCGATTAGTTATTCAGATCACGACGCGTGAAGAAAGTTTTATCGTATCTAACGAGTGTCAATTTTGTTCGCGACTCGGGTTTTCATTATAAAAAAAAAAAGCGAGTCGTTCATCGCCATTTCACTTCATAGAATTAACGATTCGCTATTGTCTCATAAAATTGACAACATCTGAATCTTGATCGATTTTTTTTCTCTTCTAATATGGCGGATTAGCGATCTGATAAGGCGGTTCTTTTTTCTTTCTTTTTTTTTTTGGTGTCTATCCGGTTTTAATATTCGCAAAGTGTGCGTGAAAGCGATGCTCGGTAATAATGTGCAATTGATAGTGAAATATGGCTAATTCGAAATGTAATTTTATATGAATCGGTTACGGTACAAAAGTTATAAAAGTATATAATTTAGGTTTTAGAATGTATAAATTAGATATTTGCATTTAATTTTTTTTGTGCGTAATGTAGATATGATAAGCTTTGCATTTATATAAAACTCATGTGTGTTGAATTCGTTCAATTTTGATAAATTAGCTGAATACGAAGAAGAGATTGTCGAGATCGAGGTTTAAAGTTTTCGCATAAAAGTTCCCGTAAAATCGTCGAAAATGATTCCTATTTTCCTTTGTTCTTCCCCCAAAGCCCCGAATCAGTCACCAGTCTCTGAAGGCCATCCATTTTTTCTGTTGTTACAGAAAAGAAACCAAGAGCTGGTTTCCTCTTCTCTTGCTGTACAGTCAACCTACCCCTCTGGAACACAACAAACCAGTAGCAAGGGTCAAAATTACCAAGACCAAGGAAGCAGTCTGAGGCCGACTACCTACAGGCCTCCAACGCCACATTTTGTAAATCATGGGGTCTCCAATTTGGAGCAAGTTAATAGGTTCGAAGCGCCGTTGAATGTCAACGATGCCGCTTTTCAACTTTTATACCCAGTATCACCATCGGCGATTTACAGAAGAGCAGATGACTTCCAAACACCTCAGGTTCAACAATTGCAAAGAAGCCTCTCATTGGATAATTTATATCAAGCGAGAGATCAACAACTTGTTAAGAATTCTTATCAAGGACAGAAAAATTTCATACAACCATCGAGAGAGATTTATGTCAATCACGATGTACGACAAAACAATCTGATATACAATCAGATACCCAATAATCAATATCAGCAACAACAACAACAACAACAACAATTACAATTACAACAGCAACAACAATATTATTTGAATCAACAGAATTTATACCAGCAACAATATCAACCTCAACAACAAATATTACAAAATCAGTATCAACAACAACCCCAACAAGTGTATCAACAGAATCAGTACAGACAGTTGTATCAAACCCAACAAGTCCATCCTAACCAATATCAATACCAATCCCAAGCTATTCCTCAAAACGGAGCTTTTGTGCAAAGACGATTTGACCTTGACCTTGGAAACGAGCGTTTGCTTCAACAGAGGTCGCTCAATGGTTACTCTCTGAGGAACGACAACTCGAACGTTAACTCTTTCGTTCAGTACTCCTGAATTCGTACGTCGTCCGTTACGAAACGGTAGTTTTATGGTAATGAAGGCATTGCCAACGTTTAATTTATGTTAATCACATATAGTCGCTTTGTCCCAGTGATAACTAACTGTCAAAACAATCTAACGAAACACTCTGTTTTAGTTTTCTTTCCACTCTGCATCTATTAGATTATTTTCTAAAATGATGCAGCGACGAATGACAAAACCGTGTAGGATTATGCAAATTATTTTTTTTCTCCTTTCTACTTCTACGAGACGCTTATGTTCAAACTAATAATAAAAGTTAATAACCAAACTTATTAAGATTCACCGGAAGTTCGATAATTATTTATAATATTATTAGTATTTATTTTCATCAAATATACAATTTAAATGAAGCTATTTATAACGTAATGATCTTTTATTGTATTATATAAATTGTAATGTTAACATAATGACAAGTATTATAAAAAATAATAGTATCTAATTTATGATAATTATTATAGTTTAAACTTACATATAATAATATATGAAAGACATATTATGGGTACACAAACGCATATAGGCTGTGTTGAAAGTAAGTTTTTCATCTGAAAATGAAATAATTATATATTTTATCGCCATTGTTTAGCAATATAATATAATAATATAATATTTGAGAATGTTGAAAAAGGAAAATTTAATTTTCAACATTAAGTGTATGCTGAACACTTGGATGACTAAGATGAATTTATATATATTTTAAAAATTACACGTATACGGAATTCTAATATATATGGTAAATATTTGTAGAATTACATTTAATATTATTTTTAGATTTTAAAGTAAATGAATATATTAGTGTTGAAATTGAAAAAAAAAAGAAAAAAGAAAGGCAGACAGAGTCGTGTTGCAAAAATGCATCATCGATTATTGCGATTTAAAATAGCATCCATTATTATTTTCGAAGATTATTCATATTATTATATGATATTAAATACAATTCCTGTTTATATGTGCATCATTATTATTTTTATTTCGAATATATTTAGCGGAAGAATTTGTACATTAGGTCTACTTATTTACTTATATATGATAAGAATGATTCTTTTTTTTTATGTAATTTTGAAATACAAAAGGGCGTTGAAATTATACATTAATTTTCATTTTTATCCAGATAGTACTGATTTTAATAAGCGATATTCATCAAAATATGATACTTATGGAAGACGGAAATATTACATCATAAAAATAAAAGAGTCGAATTCGACACGTAGCCATATAATCTTAGACCGAAAACGTTGAGCAATTTCGAAGCGCAATAGTAAATTACATACGCGAGCACTCCGATAGATGAAGTCTTTTTTTCTTCACTATTGCGATATGGTGAAGAAGATCGAAAGGGAACCGAGAAGAAAAAGAAAGTGTCGGAAAAGATTATCCGTTCGATGCGGTTCTTCTCCTTTTTTTTTCTGCCGTTTCTTCTTTTACGTTTTCTTCCACGACATTCGTACACTTGGGGTCTTTTTTTCTGCCGTGGTCGCCGATAAAAATCGGCAAAGATTGCCAAAAGAGATGGCTGTTAAATATCTCACGAGATCGTTGACCACGTTATATAAGAGAATAGAATATTATTCGAGTTGTTCATGATGCAATTTCGGCATCATCACTTTGATAGTCGATGATGGACGCTCACTTTTTTTTTTTTTGGTTCGCACAACAAATGCAATTATGTACAGAGTGCTTGGAAAATTTCATATGATTTTCCATCAAAATACAAAGGAAAATATGAAATATTACATAATATAAATTATATAATGTAATTTTGAATTGTAAATGTGATTTACAAAGTAAAATATATAGTCAAGAGCTTAGAAAGACGAGGAAATCTTATTTGAATATTATTAATAATGATGTTAAATAAAAATCATTTTATTATACAATGTCTTAATATAAATAAAAGATAATAACACAAATATATGAAGAGTTGATAGTTCAAATGACAAATTGATAATAGATGGCGTTGCGGTGTCGATTTCAATCAAAATTGTAGTACTTAAATCCTACTAATGAATTTTATCAACAAATTATTAATATTTTTCATTGAATTTTCATTCCAGATATTTTATTAATACATTGTATGAAATGCGTTACACATTTTTAGTATTTAACTGTCGACCATAACGGAAACGAACCGTTAAGTCGACCGAAGAAGACCCGTCGACTTTTGTCGATGTTTTCACGAGGCGATATTTTCGATGTTCTCTTTTTAATTCACTGTTCTTTTTTAATTGTCGCTCTTGCAGATTCTTAATCTTCATCGAGAAAACGGTACATATAAAAACGCGAGATCGAACATTTCGAAATCGAAAAGTATCAACGTGTCGTAACAATACAAATATTGCGGAAACTCGCATATTGAGAGTTCATCTAATTTTGCAATAATTTGCCAATACCATATATAATCGTCGATATATGCATATTTATAATAATAATAGTTTGATGGGTCAAAATATATAATTTAAAATCAATATGTATATGTAATGATGTCATATATATTTTAAAAAATTTGTATAATTGTCGACGATTAATTAATAACGACTAATAAACATAAATATTGAAAAATTATAGTTATGTTTACATTCTATGAATACTATTTCATATCGTTGTGATTTGTTAAATCATTTTAGATAGAAAATTTAATCTAAAATATTGATGTTTAGAAAAAAAATGTTTTTTTTTCACCTTTATAAAGATATATCAACATTAATAACGATTGAGAAATCAATTTGTAAAAAAAATATTATATGATGACAATAATATTTATACTATTTGAATATCTTTCAACTGCATTTATATTTTGAAATGTTAAATTATGTAAATGATCATATTATTCATACAATTTTTAAGTGGATTAGCATTAATAATCAACGTTGATAATGTTAGATTCTCATCGAATATATGGAATTGTTATATAATAGTTCTGAAATAAAAAAAAAGACTGACGTATTATTCTATTCATTTTCTGAGAAACGTTTAATTTACAGTGCTGAAGAAAAAAAAAATAGCACAAAATCGAATTTGCATTGAATGATTCTCCAAAGATGCGTGGGATTTTCGCACGATTATAATAACCGATGAATAGAACATATCTAATGTAATGTTTGCTAATAAATAATTTTCCAAATTTGCAATTTGCATTGCGTTATGGACCGATCATTACTACTTTGTTTTATTGACAAGTGGGCGTTAAAAACGAATTATTCACATTGAAATGTTGCTTCATTAAAAACGAGTCTTATGTCGTAATATATAATGTCAATATATTTGCCAATTAAATGTATTGATTTGTATAATACAAGTCTAAATTATATCAATTGTATAACATCAATATATATATATAATTATATGCTCTATATGAGTTTAACAATTGACTAGTCAATAATTTGACTATATCATAATTGATATAAAATTTGCTCAACGTTTACTGCGTACTATAAATCTATTGGTATTCATCGGTGATTGTATTGAAATTAATCAATGATTGAAAAAAAAAATTGGTAAACAAAACAAGTATATTGAAGTCAAGTCACGAAGAATGGTTCGAAAAACCACAGTGCAAAGATCACACGTCGGTAATCTATTACTATAATGTATGTATTATGATGATTCGGTGTTTTAACTTTCACTTAAAACGATAATTGACAATGTGCAATAACAAATTTGAAACACAAAAAGGCAGGAACAAACAGATTATGATAGCAAAAAAAAAAAAAAATCGATAGTCAATTGAATCGTATAACGTGCAAGAGTTCATATTTTTAGTTTGACGATTGAAATGTTTATAGTAAATATTTATCTTTTTTAAAAATGCGAAATATATTATTCATGTTACAGTTAAACGGATGCTATTTTTTATCATAATAGATGTAGTCGATTTATACACAAAGTGTATATTTAATAATTTATGTTTTTATCTGATATATAAATTGTAAAATGTTGCATTAGAAATTTTACCATTGTTTGTGATATTGTATAATATTCGAACAGGCATTTTTTAGAATTAATGTTTTTATGTGAAATTATATAAATCGTGGCCAGTGATTTTTTTTATTTTTATTTCGAGAAAGCAATTATTTCAACATATTTTATAATATATTTTTTTATTGTTTGTACTTTTATATGATCTTTTTTATTTAATAAAGAATTTATTTCTATATCTATATACTTTTATTGCACCTAAAGATATGTTGTTGTGATCAATAATTGAAGAAATATAATAAATATTGACATATTGGATATTCATTATATTAATTAGATATGAATCGTTATGTTTACGTTCGATTTTCAATTAAATTATATATATATATATATATATATATATATATATATATATCGTTTGTATACATATTTTTTATAAATAAAGACGTTGAATTCTAAAACTCGAACTAGAGATTTGTTGAGCTTTAATAAAATAATTAACAACGAAAACAACTAATGTATGATATAGTATTATAGAAAAACATTTATGTAACAATACAACTAATAATTATAAATTTCACTAAAAATAAGGAAATATTTTTAGTTAATAATTAAGATTCAATATTATTTATTTATATAACATTTTATTATTTTTGTTCGCAGTCAAAATTAAACTGTGAAGTACTCTATGATGATCTAGCATTTGAAGTAAGATGGGCAGTAGCTGGAGAAAGTGTAGTCATACAATTGGTAGCTAAGTTAGGTATGTAACATTGTTTTAATACAACTAATGTTTATAAAAATATGTAAATATAATATTTTATGTAATGTAATATTAAAGAGGATGGAGAGTATATGTCATTTGGAATTTCTGGAGACGAAAATCATACTCAAATGGTTGGTTCTGATGTGACTGTCGCATGGGTTGATAAATCGACTTTGAAAGGATATGCTTTTGATTACTATTTAGATGCAAAATCGCAATGTGCAGGAACTAGAGGAAGTTGTCCTGATGAAAGATTGGCAGTAATTATAAAAAATATTTAGAGTATACATATATTTATATAATTAAGTAAAAAGTAAAAAAAAAATGCGTGTTTTTAAAGGAAAAAACAAATTCTGTTCGATTGCTCAATGCTGCAATGGTTAACGGATATTCAATTGTAACTTATCAACGTCCATTAAAAGCTTCAGATGATTTGGATAAACCTATTAGGTCTGACAAAGCTCAACCTATTGTCTGGGCTGTAGGACCTTTAAATTCAAGACAAGAAGTATCTTATCATTCACACTTCACCAAGGTTAATTTCGAAAATTATAAATAGAAATCAAATTTTTATAAATTTTACTTAAAAAGTTGTTCATATGCAGGGAGATAAATTCCTTGATTTTGGTCGAGCTCCTGCTTGGAATTGTCCAATGCCTGAAATGGACGATAATTCAATGGAAGATTTTAAATCAAATAAAAAACCAACCAAAGTTAACAACGGTCAATATTTAATTGAAACTACAGGAAATAACAAAGGCCAAAATAAACTAGAATTGGAAAATTATGATAGCGATATCAGTGAGACAACAAGTTTCAAGGCATGATAAATAATATATGCATATGCAATATAATATAATAAAAATATATAATACAAAATATTAATTATAGGATCAAGCTTCTAGAAGAACAAATAGACCAGTGCCAACACCAAAACCAGTAGCTAAAATTGACGCTTGGGAAATTCCACCAATAAATTGTAATGAACCAGATGATGGAGTTTTCTATGCCCAAATGGGTCCAACTGGAGGAAAACATGGATATCCAGCAATTACAGGTAATATATACATATAATTTTTAATAATTGAAAAATTCAATAATTTTTATGAATTAAAAATTACTTATTTCCATATTTTAAAGGTCATGTTGGATGGGGTATTTCTTGGTACATTAATGGGTTATTGATTCCTGAAATAAATGTTGTTCGAGGCAAAACGTATACATTCGTTACTGAAGGAGGTTTTGATCCTAATGTTCCAGCTCGTTATCATCCATTCTATATTACTGATGATCCTGTCGGTGGTTATGAGCATAAAACACCGGAAGAAAAAGCTGTAAGTACTAATTTGACCTTTTAAATAAAATTTGTAAATATATGTTAATAAATATTAAAACTTATAATATTTTTATTATCTCTTTGAAGATCTATTGTATTATAGACTATGGAATTTTGTATATAAATTTCCGTTTTCTTCAGTTCTCTTTGATTCCAGATTTCTTATCTTGTTATCTAATTCTAACCTACTGTTTTCTTCAGCTGTTCTTGGAGGGAATCTACTGTAGTTTGGATATTGATATGCATTTATGATATTTTCAACGAGTTTCAGTGAAGTTGTACTGTGAAATATGTTGATATAAAAATGTTTACAAACATTTTCTATTAATATTTGTAAAATATGTATTTAACTCAACTGTATATAAGAATGCACTAGTTTATTTTAAATTCAAGCTCTAACACGATGTAGTAATTTCTTCAATAAACGTTGTTCTATTTATTTTTTTAGAAAATAAATATATATGCTGGTGTACGTCAAAATCGTAAAGGTGAATTAATTCCAACTGGTGTTGGAAGACTTTGTAATTGGATAGCCGATCAAAATGGACCTGAAGCTGATGAGTTTAGTTCCTTTGGTGCCTATCAAAGAACTCTCTCTTTACATTGTGATCGGGGTGAACCCGGTATTGTCACATGGACACCAGATCGTAATACTCCAGACACTGTCTATTATCAGGTAACATAAAATCAGAAAAAACATATATGAAATATACGTATATATAATTAATGCTCTTATTTTAACTCGCTAGTGTTTCACTCATCGCTATTTAGGATGGAAAATAAATGTATTAGATTCATGTGACATTACCGGTGAAGAAAGTAAGAAGCATGAAGTCATCGAATTACCAGATGGTGCAGAATCTGAAGAAGCAGGCGTAAGTGATGATCTTTTATCGCGTCCATCAATTCGTGTAAATAATCGTATTAAACCGGATATCATATATTCAAAAGATAATATAAGGGATCAAAATAAAATACAAAACAACAAGCACTTAAAAAATAATTTAGAAAATCATAATATGGATGGTCGTGTGATTATAAGGGAGATAGGTAATAAGCCTAATATTAATGGCATGTCAATCGGTGAAATGTTAGATCAAAATAAAGGGCCGCATGGACTTAAAAAAGTAACGCCAGAGTTACATCCTAGACCTGAACACGACTTTCCTCTGTCAAAAACCCAATTCATGCAAGTCATCGATTCTGTTGAAAGGTATGAAGCGAATTTGAAAAATTCACAGGAAGATTTTGTAGATAATTATCCTGTTTACTATCATTCGACAAATTCTCCACAAAGAGATACATATTTAAAAGGTGATAATCATCATCATTTTCCCGATAGACGTGTAAACGAAGATTCCAAAAACGATAATAAGAATATAGTTCCACCAATAGCAATGCCCACTAATCAAAAACCAATGACTCTGCAAACCTTTATGAGACCTCATGGCAAGCCAATGATGTCTAATAATATATTTTTTAGGAGACCGTCGCCAGGAGAAATGAGAATTAGAAGACCGGGTATGCAAAAACCAATTCTTGGTATGCCACCAAAGTTGCCCCCTCCACCACCATTTATGCTAGGACAACCTCCATTCGTAAATCATATGAAAAAACCTGTATATAAAATGCCTCCAATGAATAGACCTCCAATGAATGTTCAAAATAGACCACCACCCATGCCCATAAAACAACTTATTAATGGAAATACACCAAATCCACAATTTGCGATCAATCCAAATACAATTAAATCATCTTCCCAATCTGTTATAATGGGAAAACCAAATTTGATGGCTCAGACATTAACACTTGGTCAACCAACACTAATTGGTCAACAAGTAGTAAAAAATCAAATTACTACTTCGTCTTCTGGTTCTGATAATACACCACAACAATCGATTGTGAATTCATATTTAAATAAACCAGGACAAATAATAATGGGCAAACCAATGGATAATCCTTTACCTCTAGACCAACAAATGATTCAAACAAAGCAACATGTACAATTTGCAACAATACCTTTACCAGGGAATACTGTTGATTCACCTGGACCAACTAATCAAAAATTTGATGTTATTAAACCAGTTTACGAAATAGAGCAAACATCTAAAATTGGTAGTACTGTTAATATTACTCCATCGGAACTCATCAATTCTTCACCAAATCCCAACGAGAATCTCGCTACAATGAGACCAGCTATAAATACAGGATTTAAACCTGACTCAGTGGTAATTGAAGGAGGTTTTAAACCAATTATAAGAGAACCTTTGCTTTCGGGAGAAGATAGGATTACAGACTACGATTCAGATTCAACAACTAACAACAGAAGACAAGACACTGATAGTAAAGAAGATATTCCAGAAGAACCTGTAAATCCAATAATTAATGATAATTTTTATGAAAAGCAATTTACTGAATCATTTGAACCTATGTTTATACCATCACCTCCTGATAGACATTTGGGTAAAAATATTACAATTTCAAATGAAAAACTTAAATTATTCGAATATTTAAATATGAGACCTCAACCAGTTTATATCAAACCAACAGAACCTGAATTAAAAATAGAAAGCAAAAACTTAGATAAAGATTTAAAAGCAGTAGATGATATGGCAATGGCAGCAGATAGAATAGATGCGTTCTATTTGCCTCCAGATAATAAAAAACCAGATATTAAAATGTCAACTGTAGAACTTCCACCAGGTATTGTTGTATCTTATGATGGTCACACAATTTCTGATAGTAGTCTAACGAGTCCTGTTCAAAGAACTGGTGTAAATAAATTATATTCCTCAAAATTATCGAGCAATTCAGAACTTCTGACAAGAACACCTCAATTTGGTCCATTCAGAGGTGAAATACCGAGTATTATAATGAGCCATTTACAATCAGGATCAGAACCTAAAATTACAATTAATAGCCACGGGTTACCAGGAAGCTTGGCTAAAAAAGATGATAAATCAAAACTAGGTTCTTCACTCGATTCACAAGAAGATGAATACGATGATTCAATATTAGATGATATAGAGTATAATCCATCTAATAATGATGAAGTAGTGATAAAGGTTGAGGATAATGGTAAAGATGATAAAAAAGAAAAGAAATCAGAGTTCATTAGAGAAAGAAGAGAAGTTGAATATGCTCTAGACAAAACAAACAACACAATGAATTCACAAAATGATCATTCTAATCATGATCATTCAAATCACGATCATTCGGATCATGATCATCATCATTCAGGAAAGTATGCAAAACCTTCGAGCGCAGTATTACAAAGCATCAATTATTTTTGTTTCTTGCCCTTAATAATTAGCTTTATGTTTTGTAAGATTTAATCTATTGATTTTAAAGTATTTAAAAAGCACATAATAATAACAATAGCGTAACTATTTCAAACCAAGAATACACATATATACTTGTATATTTATGTATTTGAATTAAATATAATAATATTTTTTCAAAATTTAATAAATTATATATTATTTTTAATAATTTTAGAATATAATTATATATTATTTTTTAATTTAAAAGTTACGCTATTGGGCTATAAAAAATGTGGTGATCACATATTTCAAATTACGTCAAATAGTTTTGCCTTTTTTTATCACAAATTATTTTAAGAATATTTTTTTCTACAAAATGTGATCACGTTAACTATATTTATATTACTTGCCATTATGGAATAATATAAAAAAATGTGTATATTAGCAATAGAAAAATATATTATTTTATTATTTAGTTCATTATTAATTAGTTTATTTTAAATGTTACAATTAATAATGGGTAAAAAGAAAATGTTTTACTTTTTTTCCAAAACGTTTGCTGTTTTTCTTTTTTGTTTTAAACTTTTGTAAATGTATAATAAAATATTAAGTATATTTTTGTGAATCAGTTCTATGAGCATTGTTAAACAATATCCTATTTCTTTCTGAAAATGAGACTGCAAAATTTATGTATTTAATTGTTAAAAAAAATATATGTTTGAATGTTTAAATATTCTCATCAATAAGCATAAATGTGGTAACGTGATAGGTATATATTAAATGGGCAACTTAAATACTCATAATGCTTAGTTTTCATTAGGTGGGTTACCAGAATGTTTGATATATTGATGTATGTATGTAAAATATTTTAAGATCTGTTGTATATAGATTTCCAAAATAAAATAATTACCAGTTTTATACGCGTTTTATTTGTATTATAAAAATAAACAATTATAAAGTGAGATTTATTTTTTATTTAATTTAAAAAAAAATCGACGAAAGAGAAAAATAAAATTTGTGATTTATATTATTATTATTATTATTAAAACAATGTTTGTCGTAATTCAGTTAACGTTTGCTAACTAACTTTTTGTACGATTAATTTTACATCTTATATTATGAAATTTATACTTACATTTTTATAATGAACGTTGTTTTCTTTTTGTTAATTAAAATTTTATCCAAAAAAAGTAATCATGATGAGTTTCTTTATTAAGAGCGATACGAAAAAGTCCAACATAAAACAATTCGAATCTATTAATAAATAAACGATGATCTGTAACACAAAATACATACGGATTTAAAAAAAAAATACTCGATAATATAATATGATACATAAGGTTTTTTAAGACTAATTTTTATACTAAAATGAATGAGGTTAATAATGATTATTTAAGAATATAGCTATATAATTTGAATATCTTCAATTATACTAAATTCAATTTATATTTTGAAATATTTAAAGATATTTAGATTTTAAATTTAATAATTGAAGATAATTGTGTGGGATTACGAATGATAATGGATGAAAGTAATATAAATGAAAAACTTTATTGCGGTGAAGTCTTACGGATTAAGCGTCGAAGCTAATCGTTTAGTGCGCCATGTTAACATTGGGATGGACGTTTTTATTATTTCGGATATGACCGTTTTTGGTCGTAACGGTACAATTGTACTAATGAAAATATTAAAAAAGACAATTCTTATAATAAGAAATTTAAAGATTAAAATTTATCACACTGACAATTCTGAGACAATTATAATAGTGAGATATTTTAAAGATTAAAATTTAATTAATTTTTATTTCGATAAATTTTGATTCAATATATTATTGAAAAATAGTTGATAAAAAAAAAAGAATTCAGCGTATTCGAATATTTAATCGGTTTGGTTTGCGATCTAAAAAAAAAAAAAAAAAAAAGCAATACTGTATGGTTGGCGAACGTGCGCGAGACCGCAACATTTTGACAGATCGTTAGCGGTGTTGCCGTGCGGAATTCGGTCGGATGTTTTTTAGCGCTGGCCACTCGCCGTATTTCGTGTCGATTGTCGAGCGCGCGCCGGCCGTTTTCGGTCTCAGTTGGCGTCCGGCCGCGCACTGGTCGGCGTTGCGGTTGAGACGCGCGCGTAACACTCGTCTGTCCCCGCGGTCGCGCCATTTACGCCTTTCCCGCTGACTGTCCGCATCTTACACGGTATGCACCGCGGACCGCGTTGACCTGATCGCACACCAATCTTCGGAACGCAGACGCGCCTCCGCCCCCCCCCCGCCCCCGCCCCCACTCTTTACGACGAGCAATCGACACCGGCGACATCGCCCGCCGCCGCCGAGCACGTGACACCGCATCGCACGCACGGTGAGTTTTACTTGCCCCCGCACCCGCGCAACACCCGCCCCCCCCACCGAACCTCGTACTTCTCGTAGTGTCGCCCCTCCCGCGACGCCCCGCCTAGCCCCTCTCTCCGTTGTGTCCGCTCCCCGCGCGTCTCTTCCGCTTATCGAACTCCCATCCCCACCTTCGATATGCGGCGCCAAAACTAAGTATTCAAATATTGACCATAAACGTGATTGACGATTTATTCAAATAAAAAGAGTAAACGCTACATATATATATATATATATATATATATATATATATATATTACAAAAATATTTTTATCTATATATATAAATCAAAATTTATTTTATCTTAAAAAAATTATAATTAAAAATAATATTTTATTTTTTAATCCGCTCATTTAAAATTTAAATTTTCAACTTTATCATAATAATTATTTTATAACACTTTCGTGTCTAATGAAATTTTAAAATCGTTTCTTTTGTGTAGATTTTAATTTCGTAACGAGGGATACCGATAATTGACGGCATTACCGAAGTCTGCGATTACATAAAGATGGCTCCGTTAAGAAGACACCTAAACCCGATTTCTATCCTTCTTCCGATTGTTTTCACCTCGTTTATCTGGGCTTCGATCATCCTGGTATCCTTTCTTCCTATCGGTTCGCTTGTTAATATTTTTTCAGGGATTATGAGCATGTTTTGTCGACGTTTTTCAGCAATTTCAATACTGAGATATTGTTAAATATGTCGCTATCGAATATTTATTATAATTTTTGACTATATTATTATATATATAAAGACAGATTTATTCTGCATATTATTTTATACTAATTAAAACTTTAATATAGAAATATAGAATATTAAAAAAAAATCTTTTTTTTTCAACAATAAGAGCTGTAATATAATACTGGTGATTTTTCCACACGAAATATTATATAATAAACGGTATGTATATCTGCATCAATTTTTAAATCTAACTAAAACTCGTAATAAGACGATTAAACTTAATTATTAATACCAATAACGCTTACAATACTAATTGCATAATTAATCAATATTTGTTGCAATTTATAATGTTGGTTTTAAAAAAAAACGTGTTTTGCTTTTATAGTTTGAATCTTTTGTAATTTTTGCTTTATTAAATTGATTTTATAATAATATATGCCGATTTTCATTCTAACATTGCTTAAATTTATATAGGAAGTATTCCGGAAGGACATTGATTCCGAGTAAGCCATTTTTGAAAGTAATGTACAAAGTTATCCAATTATTTGTTATCTCGCGTTGAATATTTTCCACTTGCGAAATTTTATTTCGAAATATCTAATTATTATTTACTTTTAACTCATATAATTAAAATCGTTTTTTCTTTGTGACTTTTTTTGTATTATAGTAGATTTATTTTAGAAAAGGTATTCTTGTAATGTTACGTAATACTTATATGGTACTTTTCATTAACAAATAATTGGCTTAATGCATTAGATTTATTAATTTTATAGAAGATATCTTATTCAAAATAAATATATCTTATGAAAACCAACTAATTAGTAAATGCCATTATTTTATTAATTGTTTTTCGTATGCATTGATACTTCATGTTATTAAAAACAAAACATAATCTGTGATAAATGTTTAAGTCGGTCTTATCTTTTTCTTGTATAAGATTAGTGTTTTTATTTAAGAGGATTATAAATTGAATTAATATTTTTTCTTTGCATGTGATTTTATAATCTATACTATCTATTTTATAATATAAATAATGTAACTCTTGATTAACATGATTTTAATTCAATATTTGTTTATTTATTTTGTAGTTTTATCGTTTCAAAATTATGTAATGTATATATAGAATGTTATATATTTTTTTCTTCCCTCTTTATATTTTTTTTTATTAAAAATTTGTTTTGTGTTGTAGAAAGTATTTTTTTTTATGTATATTGAATTTGTGAGTTATTTTTATTTTCACATTCACATTCTATACTTGTTTTATGCCCAATAATGGCAATCTAACTTATTATTTTTATAGTTTCAGTTCCAGATCATTGGTTGTCCATAGCTGTGGCCGCGTGTATGATGATTAATTAGCTCTTTGACGATTGAATTAAAAAAAATTTCCATGAAATTCAAATATTTCGTTATCGACATAGTTTAGCGCTTTTATATATAATAAACATTAAAAAAAATAATAATATCATCTAAAACTTCTATTTGTAGAATTTTTATGTACTTGTTCGTTATGTTAAAATTACATATGTTAATAAATTTAAAGAAAAAGAATATTATTATTCTAAATTAACATTAATTAGCGATTTTCAATATTTTTTTAAAAATATTGTTTTTATATATTTATCTAAATAAATATTTATATACGCGAATTTTTTATTTTGAATAATCAAAGAGCTAATGATATTATACAATTTTTCAGTTATCATTCTTTCATTAATTTTATTTGTATTCATATTCTAGTCCAAATTCATCAATTTCCTATTATATTAGCACTGCTTTATTATATATATTTTTTTAAATAAAGTTTTGATCTCTATATATTTATTTATTTTATTGCAATTATTACTTCTAAAGCAATGAGATCATATGATTATACGAATTATGTTTTGAATATTACATATTTCGGTTACTTTTATTTTATAAAAAAAAAAACACCGATAATATAAAGTCAACCTGGAAGGTTTAACATTGTTTATAAAAATTTGATTTTATTGAGTATAAAAAAGATACATCAGAATATTGTTCAGATTTTTTTATCATATGTTTATGTTCTCATTGTTTTACATATCCTTTTACCTTCATATCCTGGCACATATCGATTTATTACAATCAATTCTGATATATATATATATATTTTTTTTTCTAATAATAATAAAATGTTTCATATGCAATTTGATATAAAAAAAGGAATATGGGTATAACAAATTTTGATTTTGGGGGATTTTACATAATTTTATGGAGTTTCCTTTTTCTGATACATTTTCATAGTCAAATATGCTATGATGATAGAAAATATAGTATCAATATTTTATCTTATATTTTCATTTTGAAATATTCAAATTTCAGGAATAGAGATTTCTACAAATGATACGACCTATCACTGTAATATACCGATATTTCTCAAATATTGCTAAGAATCACTATTCCAGCACTTGTCAATTTTTCAAACAACACATGCGACAAATTCTAAACTAAAATTTATTATCGAAAGTGAGTTAGTTCGAATATTTTATTAGATTGTATTGCGAACTATAAAACTTTCAATAGATAAATGTCAACAATGTTATTTATATTGTATTACATATTTACAAAAAAAAAAAAAAAAAAAAAAAATATATTGAATTTGATAATTTAGATTATTATTTGAAAATTATCAAAAATTTTATTTTTACATTTTTTTTGTCATAATAAATATAGATAAAATATTGTAAATAAGTTTTGAATATAATTATCGGTCTGTGAATTTATTATACAATTTAATGTAAATACATCACAAGAAAGTAGACTTTATAACATCAATATTTATTATGCATTTTTTCTATAATACAAAATATATGTTTTTATGTTTATAATTCATCAGTTTTTTTCATTCATTATTATTCGTGCTTTCAGTTTGTTTTGTTTATATATTTAAATTCATTTAAATGTATATTTTATTCATCTTCATAAATATAATGATTTATATTGTAATACAAATATATATTATATATATATATATATATATATATATATATATATATATATATATATATATAATAATACAATATGTTCTAAAAATAGTAAAAAAATCTATCAAAATATATTAACATTGTCAAAATGAAATGTTATGAAAAAAAAGAGATTTAAATCAGTTTTTTTAAATTATATATATTATGTTATATTAAAAATTTGAGATCCATGTTCTCTGGTCTCCCGCATCAAATTCCGATGATTTATTTGTGCGCAGTTGTGGCGTATTTTTTCGCTATTAATTTATTCCGTTCCCGTTTATATGGTATGTAAATTTTATGGAAATTGGAAAAATAACAATTTGTCAAAGTGCCTACGACAACAGAGTTGACTTGCATATATAATATAGACGTAAACAACCCCAAAGGATGTTCGATGAATTTATATATATATATATATATATATATATATATATATATATATATATATATATATATATATATATATATATATATATATATAAATTTTTATATTTGTTAAAAATGTACAGATATCAATAATACGTTATAGATGAATATTTTATTGATTTTTATAAAATCTAAAAATATCGTGTATATATCGTGTATAAATTATCGTGTATATATGAAGTTGATAATTTGAATCAATGTTGAGAAATCGCTTATATATATTTTTTTATTGATTCTTGTTTTATTCGTAGGTCAAAAGTTTAAGTTCTGATACGTAATTTGATTTTGAAAAATTTGAATTTGATTCGATAACAAAATTTCTCGGTTATATATACATATTATATATTTTTAATGAAATTGACTTTATTTATTTTCATATTATATAAAAGTACTTGTTATTATTATGTAGATGTTTTGACTAAAGCGAAATATCTTCCATTTATGTCCATTTCGTTTATTCATTTGTCACTATTGGATTTGGACCTTTATTCGTCCATTTTCCGGGAAATTTTGACGGGTTGTCAAGTTATCTTTTTTCTTCCCTCTCGGTTCGCTTTTTCTCGTGTTGCCTTACCGTTTTTTTTCTCTCTTGTATAGGGAAAAATTCGAAGCGACCCTTCAATTGAAATTACTTCTTTGGCCTCTCTTTTTTTTTCTATTCCTATTTCCTTGCCAATATTTTCTCATTAAACTCGAGAAATGATCGATGATTGTACACTGGAGATTACTCTCCGGTTCTCCGATAAATAAAGCCGTCTTTCACTGCGAAACAGTAGTAGAAACGTACGCTATTTCCACGACGGGCATTGACTGTGTGATTTCCGTAGAATTGAATTAATTTGCTCGTAATGGTAGACATTGGCGCAAATTGCAAATTGTTCGTGCTGTGTGTTACATTGGTAAAGATTTGGGTCAGAGCCTTTTTTATTTTTATTATCCGGGAATGGATCTATTTTCGTTTTGCATTTATATATATATATATATATATATATATATATATATAATATCTTTTTAGTTGAAGATTGTAATGCATGAAATTAATGAAAATTTGTTTTGTCAAATTTTATTAGGTTAGGTTAGGTTTTTTTTATTATAAATAGGTATCATAAAACATTAGTAAAAAGTCAATAGTTGAGCAATATTAGTGATTTTAATTAATTTTTATTATATTTTTATGAAGATTTCTTAGATTTAATACCATATTAAAGGTTATTTTGTTAATTTTCTGAATTCTTATCAGATTATTATTATCAGCTACACTCCTTTAGTTCATGATTCACAGTCATTTAGTAAATACTTTAGTCAGGATTTGTATCTTTAATTTGTAATACATATTGTATTTCTTGTGTCGCTTTGAGATTAAAGGTTTGTGATTTTTAATAAATTTCTTATCTCAAAATGCTTTTTTTCATATCATATTGAAATATATTTCTTTTTGAAATTTTAAAGATTTTTATTGAATTATTTTATTTGATACGATTTTTTTCATTATCATTGCTACTATATATATATATATATATATATATATATTGTAGAAAATAAAAAATAAATTCAAATATATAAAACTTATTGAATTTTATTATATTTATATAATATATAATCTAGGTCGTTGAGCTTGAATCATAAAAATAGACTCTTATTGAATTTGTATGCATTTGAACAAATCATATTTTCTTTATATTTTCTTCTTCTCGCTATATTTACGTGCAAAATATCGATTTTCTTTTACAATAGTATATAAGCGAAATTATACGACGTGAATGGGGGAGGGGAGGGGCACGAGGAAAATTTTCTGAACCATTCTGCACGCAATGACGTCACATTTATTCGGAAGTGACGTCACTTTCTCCCTTCGTTTCCGCAAAGATAAGAGCGGTAGATTAGTGTGCTTTTCGTGTTTCATGCTTGTTTATCGACGACGTCGTTTCTTTCTTCTTTTCTTCTATTTTTTTCTTTTCGTTATTTTTTTTTTGAAGTGCGCATTTTCTTCCACGATGTCGTATAGAATCGTGAAATGACATTGTTAGGGTTGCCATAAAAATTTTATAGACTTAACTTATTGAAGCTGATTTATATTAATTCGATTTTAGTATATTTATATAGTGAAATGAAAATGTTCATATATTGTAATTTATTAATAATTTTAGACATATTTTTTTATATTATGAATATTTAACAAAATTTAAAGGTTTCATATGAATTTATATATATCAATGTTTATATATAAATTTTCTTTATATATATTTGTATAATTCCAAACAGTATCAAGGAGATTAGAACACAAATGACAATAAATGTTTGAGGTAGTTTTACTGTTTTATGTCTTGTTCCGTACTAACATTTAAAGCTAACAATATGCGGCGGATTAACCATCGTTCATGAATTCATAACTACAAATCTCCATATATGAATATATGGATGTTAAAATTAAACTTTGCAATATTAGGATTTAAAGATTTTATTTTAACTATTTCGATTTAATTTAATGGCGATTAATCGAAGTAGAATATCGTTAATTAAACGCTTTAAGATTTCATTTCAGACATAGAAATGCAAATGATACGAAAGAAAATCACTGTCTTTTGTAAATCTTGTACAGTTTAAAATGTCATTATTTTCAATTTAGAAAATTGCTAGCGCTTATTTAATAACGATTCTATTGATTGGCTACTTGTTTTCATCGGGAAAATTTGCATTTTAGAAACGAGATCGATAATTTTATATGCAGTCAAAAGTTTACTCGGTATTATCGAACCGACGATAAATTATTAGACATTATATGAAATTTATAATTCACTATTTATCTATTTGAACCGTCATAATGTATTTTAAACCGACATTAATCAAATTGAACACTCGCTATTTTGAACAATTATTATCACGAAGACCGTTTCGAAAGTAATTCGTTTAATCGTGCCGTTTTTGCTCTTTCATTATTTACTATATACTATTATTATATATATATATATATATATATATATATATATATATATATATATATATATATATATATATATATATATATGTGTAGTTAAACGAGAGTCGTTTTATAGTCACAATAATTATAATAAGTAATTTTATTATAAAATATTTTTAAATGCTCGAAACGTCGACAATTTGAATTTTATTATTCGAAATTGAAACTGCGAATTGCTACGAGTGTTTGCCGTAATTAGGCGCTCGTTTTACGATATTCTATATATAAAAAAAATAATAATAATATTAAGATTTTTTTTTCAGTCGTCGTATATTTTATTATTATGATTAATTATTTTAATATATTTCGGTACTGAAGAAAACAAACGTTTATTCGCATTTTCCTCTTCGATAATGCAAAGTCGAAGAAATTTTCCACCCACACACCCCTTAAATGTGCAATATAATATATGCGATGTAATAAATATCTACTGTAATATCCAATATATATATATATATATATAAGTATTTACAACTCTAAACTCATAAGTGTAACGTTCGTTTACCGCGAGGAAGGCGTAAAGTTTAATAGACAATATGTTGTTGAAGTATTTGCCGAGACGTGATATCACTGCTTTTAGTGTCGTTGAAGTAGGAAATTCGACGTAAACCGTTCAATGTAGACGTATATATAAATATATGTATATACATATATTGTTGTATTCAGAAAACATCAAAACTTTATATAAAATGTAACGTTTTAATTAATTAATCTTTTGGATAATAATTTAATGAATGTGTTGTATAGAAAAATTTGATGAGAAAACAATTCACAATTCTGAAATAAATAGTTGATAACATTATTATATGTATATATATATATGTATAATTAATATTAAATAGTCGATGCCTAATGATCGTCAATTTAATCTTTGCATTATGCCGCTGATGATGCAGAATTGATAATCACATTTACGATTAAACATATTAACAATAATTATTAATTTAACGTTTATTATTCTATATTAATAGCGAATTTTTAATTTTTAAATTTTTACTTCAGATAGTTATTTTGATTTTTAATAAATAATTTTGATTTATATTTTCATCTGATGTTGAAATTAATTCAACGAATATATTTATTCACTTCCGTTATGTATTTTGAAGACGTTTAAAATCAACTCCCGTTTGCTGCAATATCAACGAATGGATGAATATTAAAATTTTACTATTATCATTATTATATTTATATATGAAAAATAATTGAAATATACATTTATTTATATTATACATTAATATTACAGTGTATCGTAAGAGAAATTCGTGTAAAATGCATGTATAAATAAACGGCAAAACTTTGGATTATCTTGGAAGAATTCATATGCAAATTTAACTGAAGTTGAACCGGGAACGTTTTCATTCGACTATACGTAATTTACTTAACTTCTTGATATGAGTGACCGGATTTACAACGAGAATAATTGTATTTTGTAAACTTGAAAATTACTTCCTAGACGAATAAATAATAATATATAATATATACTATATCGTCTTGAATTTAAATAATGTAATATATATATATATATATATATATATATATATATATATATATTACACAATTGCAAACGTCGTTATTAGAATATTTCGTAATATATTACGAATATTTCATATTGTTTTCATTTTGATATAACGTTTCACAAATATATATATATCGAGTCGTATTTCTATATATTTTCTTTGATCTACCATTTTTTTTTCGACGTTTAAAATATTTTATGCGAGATGTTTTTATTATTATTATAAATATATAAATATAAATGTTTATTTATAATATGTCGTCAAAATTGTTTTGATGATATTTATTTTAATTTTGTTTTTTATTTAAAAAAAATTGAGAAATTCCGTTTATATACGTTTATGATAATTGTGTTATAAATTTTAAGGTATATATATATATATATATATATATATATATATATATATATATATATATATATATATATACATAATGCTATCGTCGGTGGGTGGTTCGTGGTGGTGTAGCATTTTTTTTTTCGTCAAATACAACTTTAATTTCACAATTTAATTTTAAACGATGTTTATAATTCAAAATATAGATCTTTGCCATGTCGAAGTTCAACTTATTACTATACGATTTCACGTGAAATATTTCAGTATTTACGATCAATTTTTTTTTCTATTTTGACGACTATTAACATATACTATTCACTTATATATATTATTAACTATACTATTCACTTGTACGACTTTAACACAAAAAAAAAAAATACTTTTCGTAATCAATTTATATTTTTTTCTTTAATTATCATTGTAATTAATTAGTAATTATTATTTTTTTTTCGAATCTATTTATTTTTTTAATTTTTTATATTAAAAATATTATTTTTCTTCCTTTATATTTATTAAATATATAATAAAAACATGTTCGAATTCGTAAACGGGTCCACTAGTCATATATATTAATAAAAATAAATATAGTTAAACTAAAAAAAAATAATTCGACATGACGATTTACGCATGTATATATATATATATATATATATATACATATGAGTATATATTTATAAGGTTTGAAATTTTATTTTGCGCTTGTATCGTGGAAAAATCTTGTAAATTTTTCGACCACCCTGTAGAAAACGTCTGCGGTTGCAACGTTGTCGACAATTTGCATAACATTTTGTGGATGTATAAACTTCAACCCGGCAAATGTTACGTGCATTTTACGATACACATCTTTTGTACGAACCCCTTCAGAGCACAAGATTACCACCCTGTATAAAGTGGTCACCGGATGTGGTGAAAGGTGCATCGCTTATGCGACCATTAATTCCGTATTCCATGTATATATATATACATATATATATATATATATATATATATATATATATATATATATATATATATATATATATTACAAGAAACTATCAAATGCTCGTGAGACATTATAAAAAATTTAATATGAGTCTATATAAGTATTTTTTTATTATGTGAACTATCAAGTTATCTTATTATGATGAACAATTTTAAGGAAATTACTTTCAATTCAAGTATTTTTTTTTTCATTCTTTTAGATAAGAAAATTAACGTTTCCTTATAATGCGTTTAAAATTGGTATGTTTAATAAAATTATATAAATATTTTCAACATTTAAATTCTTTTCTTTATATAATATTTCATTTTTATTTAATATATTATATATATATATATTGATTGGATAGTATCTCGAGTTACTATTATACACATTAAAAAAATATATAAAATATCAATTTATATTTATATATTTTACAGTTAAATTGCTGAAAATGATATTGTGCTTAATTACCTAATTTATCAGTTATTGTTTAAAAATTATTTTTATTTTTTCTTTACTATTTACGTAAATTATAGATAAATTGGCGAGTCTGGAGATTAATATTGAAAACATTGATAATGTTGAAAAATACTGATATAAAAAAAAATATATTTATTATTTGTAATATAGATATTCATATCAATAGATTTTGATCTATATAATGAAAAAAATATATATATTCGAAATTTTGATGTATTCTTTACAATTTGAACTCAAAATATATTCAAATACTATGTCGAAGTCGTTCAGAAATTTAATCTATTTAATGCATATATTCAAAAAAAAATTTCAATTATTTTTTTTTCATATATGGATTTTTTATATATATTTTTGAATGGAAAAAACCTCGAAATTTTATTCGCATACGAATATATAAATATGGCAACGAAGAAGGGACTCGCGAAAAGTGAAAGCGCCTTTTCGACATTCGACCGGTCAAAAGCTCCGCGAAGACCGCGAAGCCTCGAACTGAGCTTTTCATACTTATTAGGTTTTGTTCGAGTTCATCCCTTATTTACCGAAAGGGATATAGTACAGCACAGGTGAAGGGGGGGGGACGCGGTCGAGCTTGTTCGGTTATTCGCTTATCGGGTTTTTCTTCGGATCGAAAAGTTTTCGTCTGTGCACGGTTAAAAAGAACCGAAAGACGCGTCAGAAAAACCGAGTTTTCCACAAGTGCCAATGTACATTTTTAATTTTTCAATTTCTAACACTCACTCTTTTTGTTTGAGTTTTCTCGGAAAAACGAACGAATTTTTCCACGTGCATTGCACGTTTATAATATACGACTTTTTGTTATAAATTTAAACCTTATTTCTTTTATATATTTATTTATTTATAAATATATATATATTGTATTTTATAGAATCTAGATGATAATTAGTCAATTTCACTAGTGAATATAATGCGATATAATTACCATTGTTGACCACATATGTTTGAATAGTCAAGATGTTAGATCATGAATTATCGACTTGGAAGAAGATAATTTAATCTATATATGTGTAATAAACATTTGTCACAATATATAATTTATATATTAATTATTTAATATTTTAAATATATTTATATTAATAGTCGAAAATGTATTGAATTTTTATTTTTATAATTTCATATAAAATTTTATGTTTTGTAATAATTATTTTAAATTATATGATAAAAATAAACATTTCAATTTTTTTTTCTTCAATAAAAATGAAACAACTTTAGTTGGTTTTCTATGATACTTTAATATTTAAAGTACTCAACAAAACTAGTTAGTGAAATTATGGAAAACTCACTTTCAAGTATTAAAACACTTATATTTTTCAGTATATTTTTAAATTTATGCACATTTTCAATGATAATTCTTAATATATCTTTTATATTAATAATTTGTATTCTCTATTTTAATTAAATTTTATTTTACTAAAAAAATATATATACTTATTTCTTTTTTTATTTACTATTTAATTATGTGGTATATAATATTTATTGTCACAAATTCTATTGAATTATTTTATATATATAAATTTTGTAATAAAAATTGGAATCGACATTATTTTATTTTAACACGTGTAAAATTTATTTATTATATTGAAAAAAATACGTATTATTTGATTTATTGTCGTATTTTGAATTTATTATATAATTGCCAATTTGTACCATTTTTATTATTATTTTTATATATTTTTATTTACGTATTTCTAAGTCGTATTTATTTATTTACGATAGAAGCGATTTCTATTTATTTAATATTTATTTGAAAAAATATTTAGAATTAAATTAAGTATTTACATTTTTTGTTCTAAAATATTAAATATTATATTATTGACTAACAAGTAACAATTAATGTTTTTTTTATATTAAAAATGTATTACTTATTAATTTTATTTACGTTATTTAATATATTTTTGTTATTTTATTTTTGATTTTTTCAACTATAAACTCTGTTATTATATTTATTATTATTTTATAAAACTCGATATATATATATATATATATATATATATATATATATATATATATATATATATATATATTATGAAAGCCTGTTAAAATGTATAAAAGGAGAGAAAAGAAACGAAGTCGGCGAAATGTTCTCACAATGAATAATAATTTTTGTTGAAAATTAAAATATATATATATTTATCTTCTTAATTATCTCAGAAATAAAATCTAAACACAAAGAGATTTCACTTACATACAATTTCATCTCTTTAAATTAAATTTTACCGCAAAATTTTAAATAATATTCTAATTTAACAACGAAATAAAGATTATAATATATATTTTTTGGATAATATGTATTTTTTTTATATATAAAAATAATGTTTAATTTCATTAGAATTTATACATTAATGTAATGGAAATCTTTCGAAATATCTATTCATAGATAGAGATTTAGAATATATACTATATATATATATATATATATATATATATATATATATATATATATATATATATATATATATATATGATATATTAAAGTACGTATGCATGTTTGTGTATCGGTTACGCAGTAAAATAGACACGATGAGAATTAAATGAAAGCGAATCGACGTTGTTTCGCTTTCAGCAAAACCGATAGATAGATAGATGGATAAGAAAGACAATTGTGATAGACATTTCGAGTGCTCTTTCTCTCTTTCTTTTCTTTTCTTTTTTTTTAATTCATCAGGAAGTGTCGAACGGAAAACGTTTTCTTTCGCCTTCCGCGCGAAAAGAAAATGATAGATTTTATTTTTACATTTATCTGATTCGAATACGTTTTGATTTATCTATCGTTGCGCGTATTCACTTTCTTCTTCTATTAGCCTGATAGAATCGAGAAATTACCGCAATATAATATAATATTATATTCTGCGTTAAAAATAGACGAGTTTATTTATTCGCCACACGTTCTTTATTAAATATTGACGCCGTTGAATATTATATGAAAGTTTCGACTTTTTTTTTTTTTTTTGCTTTCATAAAGAAATTGCCCGATCTTTTACTGTGGCGCGTTAAAAATTCAAACGTGGAAAAAAGATTCGCGACCCCTGGATATATTTGTGGATATATATTATAACTAATCTGTTGTAGCGGAAATTGAGACACGATCGAAATTTCGTAATCAATCGAGCGTGTATATAATTCTATGTTTCGAATACATAAAGTGAATATAAAGTTGAAGGTGAATTATATCATTTGGGGATGTATTCAACTGACTAGATTTATCAGTGGTTCAAATAGGAATTTATATCTAAATCTATAAACGCGTCGTCGAATTATACAGTTGGTAACCTTAAAGATTATTATATATTATATATATATATGTTATATATTTTAAAGCGATCGATTCTATTTTATCGCATTATTATAGTAAATTTTGTTATATTTAGAATCGATTCAATTTCTGTTATATGTGATAATAATTTATATTTCAATATTGAAAGATTTATTTATTTAAGATCATTCAAAATGCTATTTATTCGGATGAACTTTGAAATTATTAATTTATAAGATTATTTTATATATATTTATTGATTATGACTGTGGAAAATAAATAAGCTGTATTAGAAAGAAAAATCTATGGAATAGTAATAATAAATCGGTAATAGAAAACAATATATATATATATATATATGGAATACGATATAATTGTGAGTCGAAGGGATTTGTCTTTGGAGAGACAATAATAAGATGGTTTAGATCAGATGTGGAAAACCTACGGCCTTAGAGCCGTATGTGGCTTTTTGTATCGAAAAATGCGACCTCTTTTTAATATTTTACATATGAAATGTATATATTTTGTGATCTCTTGTTGCTTTATATAAGAAACATTTGTTTATTTTTTTTTAAATTAATATTTGCATGGTTAATTTTGAGTTTTTATTTATCTACTTTTACACTATATTATTTATGTGTTTAATCAATTTTTATTCAGTATGACCTTCATAAGACACTATGACTTAAAAGTAATCTTTTTTAACAGAAAGGTTCTTCACACTTAGTCTAAACGATGACTTAAATAGGTTGAACATATGGGATAACCATTTTACGAAAATATTCACAAAATGGGACCTTAATCTAAAAGAAAACGAGGTAAACTCAAAAAAAAAGACGCGCCAATTACGTGAAGGTATATTTTAGATGATTGAACGAAAAAGATAATTGGAAGGAGAGAACAAGTGATGGCACAATTATAGTGTTATTAGATAATGATATGAGATATGTGTAAGCATTCTGATTTACGTAATTCCTCCATATTCTATTTATAATATAGCTTAGTGGTATTATTATATTGTTATATGTGTATATTGGCATTATTTGGAATCGATAATTGACTGCTGCACAAGGGCATAAGTTCATCCAACAGATCTTGTTAACACGAGTGCACTATTGAACAGTTGATCGAAAACCACAATTGAGAATACTCATTCAGCTCAAGGATCAATTATACAATAATAGATTCACAAGTTCTAGCACAATTAATCCGCACAAACGCATTCAACGGAATCAAACCAATACACATGTGCGCTAAAAGCAATTTTTGCAAATTATTTTATATTTGATTTCACTTTAATAATAATAATAATACGTTTGATTGAATTTGTTGAATTTCCACGTGATTCGAACGCTAGAACAGACCGTTGTCATTGATTTTCGTAACATGTCACATTTCGTAGTTTAGAAGTTTTGCCAATATTGTGCCGAGTTTCGTACGTCGTGACCAAGGATAATAATTTGCCACATTGAAAACCGGTTTCGGTATATTTGGAAGTTTCGGTAGTTAATATTAAAGTTTACACAGCGTAAATATATTGAATTTATATTTAGTCAATTTGTATTGTTTTATAATGTGCTCATTTAACGATTAGTATGTCGATTATTATGTGTTTTAAAAATATCAGATAGTTTTGTAAAATATAGGACGACGGTTTGCGGTTTTCGAATGGGACAGGTGACTTTTTGTTACGTTTTCGTTGACTTTCTGTTTCGAATTCGTTCTCAAACCTAACTGTCGGGGTTAGTAGTCAGAGTTTGGGGCGTTGACTCCGGGCACGATTTGCATAATCGAGCCGAGGCCACCCCCTTTTATTCCCTTACCCTGACGACGGCGACGACGCTCAAACCCTCGTCTCTTGAAAACTTCCGTTTTCGACCTGAGCCTTAGGCTCTCTGACACTCGGGGTTTGAGTGGCCGATCGATTGGCCTCGCGTAATTTGAACTTAACTCAGACCGCGGGTACGCCTCGTGTTTGCCCATCGACAAAGTGGGGCTTTTCATTGTTTTGACTCTGCGCCCTTTGAAAAATTTTATACGTGCCGCAAGACCGCCCGGGAGCTTGTTATTGTTTGAAAATTTAAGTGTAACGAATCAATAGCGAAAATTCCCTTATACGTAATCGTAGGGTTTCCCCCCGATTTATTTTAAGTCTTTCCACTTTAGCGGCAAACTTTTAACTTGATTTAGGAATAAAATATAAGTTTACGTTATATAATATTTTTAAATTCAGAATTTTATATATTATTATTATTATTTAAATCTGAATTTGAAATATAATCAAATTGAATTTATTTTCTCATATATTGAGTAGTACTTTTTATTATATAATATAAAAAATCTCTTCAAGACAATATTGTCTATTCTCATAAGAATTTAGTACTTTATCAAATATTATACAAGCGGGAACGTACATGTACGTTCATAGTATCAGACAGGATAATGATCAATCATAAAATAGGCGATTAGAATTTAAAAATCTAATATATAAAATATATAAATATTTAATATTAAACGTTAAAACAATTAAAAGTAAAAATAATAGATGATATAATTATCTCGATTTGCAATTATAAATGTTTTCAAGGCTGACCTTATATTTAATTAGAAATTATTCCGAGTATTTCGCGTACATGCATATATTTTAATTTAATATAAATATTATTCTTAGTCTTTCGTACAATTAAAATTTATTTCTTGTATATGAATTAATCTGAAAAATAATATTATCGGTTAACGTTGTTCTTTTTATTCGTAAACAATCACTTAACGAACGTTTATTGTTATGGTTGTTAATTATTCATCGCTAAGCGATAAACGAAAATATTTTGCCCCCTTTTTTATATTATATATATATATATATATATATATATATATATATTTCTTTCTATATAGAGATGTTTTTTTTTATTAGAATATAACGTTTTTGGCAATAAAATAACAGTATTTTATTGCTTATCCAGAGAATGAACAGTATTTTACCATCGATTGATTGGCAATTAATGAGAAAATAATCACCGATTTACCATCGTTGAATATCCCGTTTTATATTAACCGATTCCGTTTTTTATATTAAAATGGACTTTATATATTTTTATATAATTATATATATATTTTTTAAAATTTGAAAGCGTATTATATATATATATATATATATATATATATATATATATATATATATATATATATATACGAATTTTTCATTTCTAAATCATCCATATTAATAACATTGGGCTCGAGATGGAAAATAAATGCGCTATATAAGACTTTTCTTCTTTTAATATTATTATTATTTTGGTAATATTGCAAAACATTCTCGCAGATCCGTACGGTCTTTGTTCCTTTTGGGAGATCGTCTTCCCTAAAAATAATGGTAGGAAAAATGAAAGAAAAGCCTTAATTATGAGAAAAATTCGTCGACAAGAATTTTTAATAAAAAAAAAATGGAATAAAGAAAAGACGTAATTCGTCTGAACTATGCTTGATCCGATTACCATTCATCCAATCAATTTTTTTTTCTCGTGGTTTGATTTATAATTCAACCCTAACGACTTTGTACTGCAGACATTAAAAATTGTTCAAAGGGAAATTAATCGAATTTTTATTCTTTGATTAAATTTTCACATTTATATTCGTGGATTTTTTTATTATATATATATATATATATATATATATATATATATATATATATATATTAAAATGATACTTGTATCGTTATTCAATTTCGGAACATATTTCGATAACGAAAATATGAAGATTAGGGTTTTAATGTTGATTAATCGAATATATATATTTCTGATTGAGTCGTAAAAAAATAATAATTTTCATCGTACAAGATCAGAAATGTGACAATTTGTTGTTGTTGTTGCGGAGTGTTGGGAAAATGGGAAATGAGACGAAGGGTGAAATGTGGGGGGGGAAGGGTAGACGTGTCATTCCAACGGGAAAATATCGCTAAGTAAGACATTTCCTTTGGACGTTACGTGCCTTAGATACCGACAGACCGACGGGGTTCAAACACAATAAACAATGACGCGATGGGCTCGAAACATGGTATGAGAATGCAGGAAAAGCGGAAGAGTTCGATGGGGGGTGCGGTTAGTTCGTCAAATGGCCGCTTTTCTTACATAGATTCAGGGGTGGGCACGTATGATGTTTGTCGGACGGGGCGTTTTGTTTGTGCACAATGCTCGTTTTGTTGATATATCAATGGCGTCTATCGAACGACCGACATCAAAATTAATTAAGAAGTTTGCTCTCACCCTCACTTGTGCCTCTTGTCGTGTGTGCGATGTGTGTTGTTTATTATGTGGGACGTTTAGAAGCGTACGGGTTTAAGTGCATCTATTTTCGCACTCTGATATATTTTCATTTAGATAAGTGAGGAATTATTGTATATATATATTTAAATATTTATAAATTAAAATATATGTTATGATGTTTTGTAGTCGATTAATCAGTATTATTCATATATAATAATGATTTTATTTGTTTGTACTTATGTCCGTCGTCGTCTAAACGTTTTGTATGTGTTTTCATTTCATGTACTTTGTGTGTGTGTGTACATGTTTAAGTATCCGTAGACACTTTTCTTCTACGAAGCGTAGGCGAACAGGGCAAACACTAAGAATCGTTCGGTGGAAAATAAAAAAAAAATAGAAAATAGAAAAAAGAAAAATACGATGAAGATTTACTGCCCGTGGGATACTGGCTGTTAATTATCGTTTGATAGATGACCGATAAATAACACACAAACGTTACGTCTATTTTTGACCATGTGGGTTTAATGATAAAATAAAATAATGATAATGGTACAAAAAAAAAGTTTGAAAAATGATCGATTAGCGATTACAAGTCGAATAAAATCGTACGTCAGTCAATATTTATTTTTCATTATATATTTATTAAATGTTTGCCTAAACTTAGATTTTTGCTATCATACTATTTATATTTGATGTTAAATTGAGAGTAAATTAACCTTTAGTCTACTAGATGCGAGTTAACTCGGTTTTAACGCGCGTAATTTTATGCTTACTATTCAAAGTTTGCATGTTTATATAATAATATGCGTTATTTTTTTTTAATTCTATAACTCTATATTATAAATTATTATTTTTTTAATAAAATTAAATTTTGCAATTTGATATAGAATAATCAGTGTTTCATATTTGTATGAAAATATTTTTATTATATAATTAAATATATAGTATGTTTTTTATCTAGATAAATCTGTTGTATATATATATATATATTAAAAAAAATCTTTTTAGATGTTATATTAGATTTTGAAGTATGAAATGGTGTATTTTCACGTATGAAAAGTTATAAAATATAACAATAGTTATGTCTGATATAGTTTTCTAGACGACATAAATTTATATATCAACGATATTTTCTAAGAAGGAAAAGTCGTTTAAAGGCAACGGCGATTTTTCACGTTTTTTCCGCGCGCTCTATTTTCCGATTTTTATCCGACGAAAACGGTATTTACGGTCGATTTTGTCGGAATTGCATTGCCGCACGTCGTTTTTACACGAAACAACAACAAAAACAAAAAAAAAACATTGTTAACTTTGCGACTAGACCGTCGTATGTCGAGAATTTATCAGTGAACTTTATTTAAGCGCGTTTCGCAGTTTAAAACAAACGTCGTCGAATAAATAAATCGTTCGGAAAATTTCGCGATTGATGGCGAAGTTTTCTCGCTTCGTAAGTTTAAAATGAAAAAAATATATATATATATAGGAAAAAAATAAAATAAAATAAAGTTGTAGAATACGACGTGGCAACGCGATCGAACAAGTTCAAGTTTTCAACACTTTTACCGAAATCGACGTTTTATTCCCGAATAACGAGCTTTCGCGAGCTTTTTCAGTGTCTAACGACGTTTATTCAGCTGAATTTTTTTTTCATAGCTTCGTAATATTTATAAAATTTATATATGTATAACGATTTTTCGTTGAAGCGAGGTTCATTAAAATTATTTCCTATTTCAATAATTTTGTTTGATGTTTTATACGAAGTTTTTCATATTGCATACCTTTGGTAAATTTAGATGATTTATTTTACGATATTGCAGATGTCGTGAAATTGTTTATAAATTTGTACAATATTCTGTAGAAGATTAATATTTATAATAAAATACTTTCGTGTATAATAAAATATATATGTATTTAAAATATTTTTGAATTTATATGAAAAAAAATTTTATAGAAAAAAATGAAAAGTAATACTAAATTAAAATTGTAATTAAATAAACATCAAATACAGATAATACAATAAAATTCATAAAAATGAACTCAATTTTTTTCATATTTTTTAATTAGTAAAAAATCTAAGTGAAGCACACTTTCGATGACAATTTATTTTTATTATTTTATATAGAAAACATGTAATAAAATTTATACATAAGTAAAACGATAAAAAAATTATTTTTATAAAAAAAATAAAGAAATATTTCAATTCTGAAAATAAATAATATTTACAAAATAAAATATTGTTTTCAACTTTTATATAGAATTTAATGAGATTACAAATCAGTTTTTATAGTAGTTTTTATTGCATTTGATAAAATTTTACCTTTTGTTAGATTTATGATATTTTAATATCGCCTTTATATTTATTAAAGACGATATTAAATTTGAATTATTGTGATTTATTTAGTAATATTATATAGTAAGCATAGAATTCAGTAATTTTTTTATCAAAAATTGTAACATTGTGATCAAAAAGTAAAGTGAATTTGTTTATAAAATGTAAATTCTTTATTTACTCTTTCAAATCAATCTCATCCCCTTCAAAGTAATCCTCGCCTGATAAAACGCACTTTTGGCAATGAAATGTCTTTTTCCGGTATAGTCGGAATAGTCTTTTTCCGGTATAGCCTTTAACATCTTCTTCGAATCGGTTTTTATCTACTCAATCGTGACAAAACGGCGTCCTCGCATTGGCCTTTTAAGTTTTCTGAATAGCCAGAAGTCGCACGGAGCCAAATCAGGCGAATACGGTGGTTACTAAACAATATGAGTCGTGAAGAACCAATGCAGTATAACGTGATCAAGAGTTGTAAAAACACGTGTAACTCGGACACAATTAAAATGATATACAGTCCTACCAATCTAGGAAAAAAATACAATTTACCTGCATTCCAAATGTTTGTGTGTTTTAAATGATAATTTCACATTACTTTTTGATCACAGTAGTATATAGGTTATTCTAATTTTATATATAT
>JANIJI010000004.1:3040000-3275000 GCA_024500535.1 Leptonema lineaticorne | reverse complement strand
GGAATCAGCAGAACGTGCATTTAATAGAAAATTGCTATTGTTTGAAATGCTGATTTTAAAATTTTTGCATATTTGTCTATTCTTAAAATATGAACATTTCTATAATTTTAATATGAAGATAAATTCTTTGTTCACTTAATATTCAGATATTTATTGAAGTTATTATTAATTAAATTATTGAAATTAAATTCGTATATAAAATAATATTTTTTAAAATTGCATCGTTAACGATGACGAGTAACTAACAAATAATAGTTTTTAATCTTTAAAAATAGAATGAGTGTTGGTTATTTTTTTAATTTATATATATATATATATATATATATATATATATATATATATTTATTTATTTGTTAAATATTTTTCATATTGTAAATCCAAGCTTTCAAACCGATATTTTCCGTTTTTCTTCTTCAAATCCGCCAACAATTACTTTTTCACGATGAAATCGTACATATTAACTATATAAAATTTATATATTAATATAGAATATATTTATAAAAAAAAACGGACTCAAGTCGATTTCGATTGTTTTATTGAAATAATTTAAGCTTCAGTCGGAAAGAAAAGTTTCAAAGTTCGTTAGCAATTCGAAGTGGGACTTAGCAAAGCGGTTTATTATTTATTCATGTATTTCGTCAAATATCCAATATAGAGAAAATTTACGTAATTTTGTTAACGGCGACTTTGCAAAATATTATAAAATTATTATGCAAATATTCATTATATATTCGTTAAAATCTCATTTGACATTTCATAAGCGAAATGATGTATATGATAAAAAATATTATATATATATATTCGTTACTAATATTGAAAATATTTGATATCGATAATAGAATTTAAATCAATTATATATATATATATATATATATATATATATATATATCTAAAAATATTCTAATTTATTTTTTGTATAATATTATTAATATCAAACGACTTTTGTGTACATTTTTTAATGCCATAATAGCATCTGAGCTTAATATCGTGGCATATCGTTTTTGTCATAAAAGCATTTTTATCCATACGAGGTTTTCTCGATGATAACACATGTTTTTTTTTATTCTTTTAAAAACATCATATTACCGCAATATATACACAATATTTACATATTTTTATATGCATGAATCGTTAACGATATGGAAATCGGGAAAATTTTTCCGCGCTTTAAAAATATATGCACTTCTATCGTCTATTCTCTATCGGAAAAGTTTCGTATGATTTTAATGGATGATTTGAATACTTCTATCGTATATTTCAATATATAAATTTGTTTTTTTTAATATTGTATATATATATATATATATATATTTATTAATATAATTGAAAATTATCGTCTGTTAAATTAATTAAAATGAATAAGATATTTAGAATGAGAGTCCTTTAATATAAAACATTCGAATATTTCTGTATCGAAAAAACAGTCAAAATATCATCGAAATAGAATCTTTTTCAATAAATAATATTCACGAAAAGTATCTCTGGATCATTGATTTTTATTTTATATAACGAAATATACAGTTTATATTTGACCAGTATAAAAATGAATGGTAAGAGTAAAGATTAAAGCGAGACAAAAGTTGTAATTGAAAGGAATTATTCTCGGTATTCAAATTCACCCCTAACTAAATTAGTTTACAACGAAGGGTGGAAACCAGTCGGAAATGTGTCGGTTGTGACATTGAAGTTCATCTTCCGAGTCTTAACGTTTTCGATGCCGAACGCCATATTCAGTAACATCTGTCGTTTTCCCTCGACATTCCAACAAATCGTTCGAATAAACTGCAACGCTCGTTTCCAGTCCATGCAATATATATATATTATAATATAATAAGCCTTTTCAGTAGTGAATATGGCGTTTGTGCATTCAAGTTGCCAGCAACACATTCGCCATATTTATCAGCGTTTTCTTTTATAATGCAAGCAAAATCTGACAATGTGCTCGAGGCGTTCGAGACTGCAACAAACTGTATGCATTTATATTGAAATCGTATTCACTACAATTGACGAACGTGTGTTATGAAATTTTTCAATATGCACGATGAAGGGTGAAAAGAGTATCCGATTCAGTGAAAAATTTCGATTTGATATATATGTAGCTCATATTTAACGTGTTCAATGCCGCGCGCAAATAGCGTTTCGTGCTCTCAACGCCAAAGATATATAAAATTATTATACGCGATATACGATGAACACATAAAAATTGAAAATAATACAACACTTTCAAATGATTTATATTACATTTTTATTTATATACAATATTTATAATTCAATTTTATTATATAGAATAATTTTAATTGATTTTTTTCTGTTTATATTCACTTTATTATATTTTTTTTGTTGAAATTCGATTCATTTTTATTGGAATTTCGTCGAATACGGAATAATTATTTCTTAGAAATGATTGTTTTTTTTTTCGATAATACCTAGAAATGATGATAGTTCACTATGAAATGTAATCAAAGTTAATTAAGGGCGGCGAATAGGGAATTTTTTATAATTAGAATAGCCGAATTAAGTATGATTAAAACTGACAAAATTTAAAGTGAATGAAATTTTAAAGTTAAAGCTGAAGTTGAATATTATTTTTGGGCATATTTGCTTATTAATGAAATTCTGTGGTAACTCACTTAATTGTGGCAAAAGGTTTTAGGGTTCCATTTTCCTGATATAAAATACATATTACTATTTATATTTTTAGTTTATAAAACAAATCAACATTTATATAATTAAATTATACAATAATATCGTGATTTAAAATTTTACAAATATATAATATTATATTTTTAGCGAGAAATATCTGTTTGGGCATAGATTTGACGCATTGATTTATTAAAAATCAAAATAATTTTTGAAAATTGTATCACAATATTTATTCATTGTCTAATTACGCAAAAATAATATTAAATAGTTGAATTTTAGGTTTATGATTTTTTATTTGTAAAAAAATTAATTTAATGTAAGGAAAAAGAAAAGAAAAATATTTAAATAAACGATTTTCTGTATGTAAACTAATTTAAATTTCTGTATAAATATAAAATATTATATATATATATATATATATATATATGAAAAATAAACAGAATTTTCAATTTTCCGACATGAAAAGGTAAACGATATATATTTGAATTTAATTGAAGAACACCATTCGTCTACATTAAATGAAACGAAGTTTGCATATAAAATAAGATAATGAATTTGTTTTAATTAAGCCGATTTAAATCTCGACAATGAAGTTTACTAAGTGACGTCACAAAAAATATACACACACACACACACACACACACACACACACACACATATATATATATATATATATATATATATATATATATATATATATATATAAAGAAGATCGCAGTCGACTTTAATGTTTTACTTTTCGTCGGGAAAAAATAATTAATGAACGTTGTCTCAGTTTTTCCGCAGCCAGAGTGGTGAAAATGAGGGGTTGAGGGGGGGGGTGAAAAGCGTTTAGCGATGTTTAATCATTTTCCGACGACTTTTTGTTCGTTTCTCGCTTGTGATTTATCACTTTTTTGCAGTGAATGCAGGCGATGCAACGAAAACTTGTATAAAACTCACCCTTATATATATATATATATATATATATATATATATATATATATAGAGTAATTTAATTTACGGGGGTTGTTATATATATATATATATATATATATATATATATATATATATATATATATATATATATATTGCGTTCGATCGTAATTATATAAATTGTTCGAATGATCGTTTGTATATTTTTATTTTAAATGTTGTTCTATTTCGTAAAAATGATCATATAAATTCGTTATAGGGATGAACTAAGGGTAGGTCAGGTTTCATTTAAATATTTTTTTAGTTTTATGTCTTTAAACATAAAATTATTTTTCGGATGTGATTACATTTATAATATATTCGATTTATGATTACATTTTTATAATATTAATATGTTAAATTATAATTTTTGATGATGAAGTATAAAAATTATAATTTTCATAAATTAAAACGATTATTTTTGAATGTAGTGATATAATATTTCGACATGTGCATTACCACTGTTTTTCAATCAAATAATATATCTATAATATTTGATATTATCTATAGAACAATTTTAATTTATTAATGTATAATAAATTATATGCTAAAATTTAAAATTACATATATTAATAGCTGAATTTATTTTTAATTATAAATATTTTTATTCTATAGTAATTTTATATATATTATTTACTTTATATGTCTTTGATTCAATTGAAGATAATGTTTATTTATCTCAGCGATTCTCAATCTGATATTATAAAAATTTCAATGTTTCGTTTTTTTTTGACAAGCTCACTATTTTTATCACAAAAAAAATAAATTTTATATATTTTTATTTTTAAATTAAAAAAAAATATTACATACTTGAAACGTTGTAATTTTATTTTATTTGAATTTACTTAGATATTTAATGAATACACGTGGAGATTCCATATTAACTTTACGAAATTCTCTTAATTACCAGACCGCTTTAATCTCACGAGAATATAACACTATATTGAATACGCCACGATAATCCTTTACTTAGTGTAATTAGTCGAAATTTCACGAATGATATCACCGTTACGCGTGACACGAAATACAAAAATATTTTATTTTATTATATATATATATATATATATATATATATATATATATATATATATATATATATATATATATATATAAATATATATATTAGTCGTCGATTGAACGCATCTGAATTTTACGTAATAATAATTAATACGCGTTTTCGAATATTCAAAGATCAAATAACGGTGTGTTTATTAATCTTTCGTTAGCAAAAGTGTAAGTTGAGCCCGCTATATATCGAACGATTCTCCCTTCAATTAAGGGTTCGTTCGGGTATACGCGCTCTCGGGGTCAGGTTTAATCCCTGGGGAACATGTTTTTATCATGCATTCTGTACGTTTCTATATATAGTGAGTGTTGAAAAAAGACATCAAATGCTAATAGATACAAGTGCTCGAAATTATTTTTTTTAATTTTCTATTACTGTATACACTTATATACATCGATATATTCATACGTGATTATAATATATATTTTGTATTAAAAAAAAAATCTGGATTTTACAAATAAAGAATGTTATAATAATCTGCGAATAAGTATTTCCAGTACTTGAAAGATTGTAATCACAGTTTCCCGCAAAAGATGTGTTAATATAATTATTGAATTCCAGTATGATGTCAATATTTCAAATTAAAATATTATAAAAATGTATTAATTTGAATTTTGATATAGAGATTTCATTTAATATTATAATTATTTATTTTCCAATCTAATATAAATGAAATATTTAATTTATAATTCAATAAAATAATAGTTTTAATTTTTTTAATATATAATCAATTTTGTTTTGTTTTTATTATTTTATACACATTTTTTTTAATATTATATAAATCGATAAATATGATAGATCAAACGTTAAATGCCACATATAAAATTACAATTTTACGTAGTGAATTTAAAATTTCACATATAAAATGTGAACTTACAAGAAAATAAAATTTTATATATATATATATATATATATATATATATATATATATATATATATATATATATGTATATATATATTACAAATATATCGTCGAAATATAATTATATTAAAAATTAAATAATGATAGTTTTTTTAATACAGAAGGAATTTTTATAAAAAAAAAATATGTTTGTGCACATTCGTTTCTAAGTTTCTCAAACATATGTACATTGTTCATATGTTAAATTTGTGTACATACATACGAGAGTGGGTCGGAAAAATTTAATCGCATTTAGTCGTTTTCGTTGTGTGCGCGTTGCGTATGGGAAATGTTCAAAAACCACCCCTGAAACTGGGTCAAACTTCAACCCTCATGAAAATCCCTTCGACTCTACGTTGGTGTAAGGGATGAGGGATGAATGCTTATATGGTATATATATATATATGTGTGTGTGTGTGTATACTTCATTGTGCTAATAAAAAAGGGGACGAAACTGATGGTAGGACGGGTTGGTTTATGCTAACTATTCATTTGATTACTAATTTCGAATATAATTCGTGCGTGTTCACGCACATGTTCACCGGTAAGAAGTGGAATAGTTTACGAAATTTAATCAAGATTTAAGTGCTGTACGGGAAGAGACGACTGTTGAAATATATTTTAGCGCGAAATTTTCGTATTAAATACGTAATATGCTCGGACGGGTCATTTGTGAAATTTTAATTAATATATATATATATATATATATATATATATATATATATATATATATATATATATATAACTATTGATTTAGAGTTCAAATCTCAGTAAAACGCTGTACATTTCTTGATACCGACTTTTTTTTTCATTCTATAATAATTACTATTTGTTGATTCATAATTAAATATTTTTATCATTAATATAAGATTCAATATCAGTATTTTCCTATTTGTCAGTTAACGTTATTATTAATATCTTTCAAGATATATAATAAAATATATTTATGTTTAATATTATGAATACAACTAAATAGCGATAGAAAATTTAATATATGTAAAATAAAAATAGCTTTTGTATTTTCAGTATATATATATATATATAAAAAGACGTATTTTTATCAGAAATTTGAAATCAATATATAAATCTATAATTTTCAGTTTTGGAACTGTTTCAAAAAGAGCAATATAAATATTATATAACGTTTTCAATTTAAAATACTCAGAGGAATACATACTAGTAGATAAGATAGCGAAGAATACTTGTAATTTATTCAAAGAAATTGGAATAGATCTAATAGTTTGAATTTTGTTCATGGATTTGAACGAACAAATTCATGAACAAAATTTAAAAAATGTAAAATTTTATAATGTCGCTAATATACTGAATTTTTAACGTAATATTATATTATATATTTTTTTTGATATTGATTAACGTTTCAATGCTGTATAATGATGTTCATCAAAATGTTACTGCTTTGCATTTTCTCGATAAATACGATATTTCTCTAATATTATTTATTGCCATGGTGATAATCTTTTTTCATCGTTTACCCGTTATAATTATCAACAATAATTTTATAATATATGTAGAAATATTTCTATTAATAATATTAAATATATATGTTACAATATACATATATTATTATTTGTATATAAAATATATTTATATTCTAAAAAAATTAATCACTTAACAAGATCGGATTAGATTAGATTGCTTGATTATTATTTATTCGCTTTATATTAGTGTAGGTCGTATTTTTTTTTTATTTTGGTTACATATGTTTTTTTTTCTCATTATACGATCCATACATTATGATAATATAAAAAAAATCGGGTCGGGTTTCGAATCGTATTTTTAGGAATTCGCATTTTATTTTTCCTATTTTTCCATCGGAAAAACGACTAATCGAACTGAATCAATCGACCGTTACTTATAATCATTTACTTTTGTGGAAATGATAAATTTCAAATTTCGACGTTTATATATATATATATATATATATATATATATATATATATATAAGGGAAAATCTTCTGGAGAAAGGAACGAACGAATCGTTTATTAATGAAGGGTGAACGATTTTTCTCGCTGATTAGATTGAAACATCGCATTAAACCTTCAAAGGGAACATTCGAATCCGTTCTTTTGCCTGTTTTTTCCCTTTTTACCCTTATATTATATATATATATATATATATATATATATATATATATATATATATATATATATATATACAAGAACGCACTCGAGAATTACATAAAACTTGGCGATCGAAGATAGCCTTTATGACTTATTCAAAAGGGATTTCTTTATTCTTACGCAAAGTTCCCATTTTGAAATCCCTTCAGCGAGTATTTCGCATACGCGAAACGGCAAATACGAGATATTAAACCGAAAATTCGACATTTGACGAAACATTTTCATATAAATAATATATAAATACGAAAATATATATGATAAATATCATTGTTTTTTTTATATATACATATAAAATGTATGAATTATATCAGCGTAATCGTAAAATAAAAAAGAAAACAAATTAACCATCTATATCAATGCACAGTCGGAATATTATAGTCAAGATTTTTATATAGCGATACAATGAAGCTTTTATGTTTGAAAAATCAATATCGATACGTTTGACCGAAAGCTATTTTTATTTACTTTTCCGCTCTTGAAAATTTTTTCATCGCTATATAAAATTTTTAATTTTTTTTTCACAATAAAGAGCATCGTTGAAAAATGATTTTACAGTGTTTCATAAATATATGCTTAGAATATATTTATCGAGTAATTGATATTGAGATGTTTCATATAAAAACATTTTATAATATAATAATACTTGTTATTTCATCTACTATATTTATTATAATGTAATATTTTGTCAACATTATAAAATAGAGATGTTTTGTAATTATATTAATATGATTTCTGATAATCCCATATATATATATATATATATATATATATATATATATATATATATATATATATATATATATATATATATATACATTTTAGATAGCAAATGACGAACGAACAAATAAAAAAATATTATTTATAAGTTTAATAATTCCAATAATGACATCTTAAATTTACAATAATTGATTCCGATAATAGAAATATTAATAATAATGAAACTAGAATCGAGACTCATACACTCAAATATTACGTAAACGAATCGCGTAAACAAAACATCCCTTATTTTTATATCGTTATATGAAAAAGATTTGTATTTATTTATTTTTTCATATCGATAAAATATATATAAATTTGTTTTTATGTTACGAGAAAAAAAAGTTGATCTTTCTCATTTTTATTTTGAAACGCGATAACGTTATTCGTACAAATTGACGGTTAGTAAAATAAAAAGCAAAATAAAAACATTTCCAGAATTTGGAGGACATAAATTGGTTTTCTTTCTTAACAAATATATGTATATAATATTATATATATATATGTATATTTTTTGACGATTTTGTGTGTTCACTTAATTTTCTCGGATGAAGTGACAAAGGTGAAAATAAAAAGAAAATGTGGAAAAATTTCTCCGCAACGTCAAATATATAATATTTATATATATATTTAATGCGAATGCGAAGTTAATTTTTTTTTGTTTTATATTAATGTTAATTGAAATTTACGTTATTTTTAAGAAGTCGACTTTGTATTAATTTTTTTCATTATATTGTATATTAAATATATTATATTTTATTGTATCTGTGAATCAAACTCAACTCTCTATAAATTACATATATATTCTTTTGTAGACTATTTTCAGTATAATTTAAAATAAACAGATGTATTTAATCTACAAATATCTATTTTATAACTAAAAATACATTATTTATTATTTTTGGATAGAAATTTGCTCGTTGTTCCTCTATTTAAACCACTGTATGATATTACAAAGATTGAGAAAATCAATTAATTTAATAACACTTTCTATGTTATTATTTAATTAATAACGTTTTTATATTTTTTTTAATTAATTAATATTTTTTTTGTTTCAGATAAGGTAAGCGAAGCTTGACATATCTGGAGTTGAAATGTTTTGTATATATTTAGTAAAAAAAAATGGAGATGATAAAAGTAATTATAGCGCAATAAAAAGGTATGTCATTCACCAATTAAAATAAATTTAAAATCAATATATAAATATGACGTATATGCGTATAAAAATCCAATTGATTTCCATTAAAAAAAAAACAGTGTAATTTATGGAATATATTGTACGTAATTTGCTAAGAGCGCGCTTCTCGAATTTTCCAATAATTAAATACACCCATTTATCGACGAAAATTTTATCAGATTTATATAATTATTTTTTCGAGTGTATTATATTTCAAATTAAAACGTAAGCATTAAACGCTTCACGTCAAGTATCTGCCTATTCGCAATTAATTATAACCACGAGAACGCGAATTTTCTATAATAACGAACGTTTTATCCGGTGCTTTGAACTGTGAAACTTTGAAAACCAAAGTTCATTTGTTGGATGGACTGAAGAATAGGCGAATAGTCGAAGTTTAGACGACGACAGGTGTTTTTCTGGGTATTGAACTCGATTGGTTTTCCGTAAAATCTAGGATTAACCATACGAATGTGCATCGTTAATTCAATATATACCGTAAAATGTTCGATAGTAGTACACGTTTACTATGAAATTGTAGATGAAAAATGGTGAAAATGAACGGAAATTGTTGAAAAAAATATGTATTAAATATGATTGATTGTAAACGAAGTTTTTTAAGGACGACGAGATAAATATTAGTTTAGAATAAATTTTTAAAATTAATTTACTTAATACATATTGACGTTTTTAGAATTTATATATTAAAAAATGGTATCGAAAATAAATATGTAATTACAAAATATTATATATTAAAAGATGTAACACGAATGATAGTAATAATTTTTTTCTTAATTGATTCTGTGAAATAAATTTTACAAAACTGAAATGTATGAAAATATTTGGAAGTGAACTTTATTCGGTTAACCTTAGAAAATATCTGATTAATTCGTAAACAAAATTATACATTATTATATGAAAAAAAATATAATGAAAGTAACTTTAATTAATTTACCATTATAAAAATCCATTAGAAATACATAACTTCAAATGTATATGATCGAAAAAAATCAATATTGATATATAAATTTATATAAAATATTATATAAAATAAAGCTTCGAAGAAATAAACGGGCATATATTTGCAATGTGTATTACAACACGATTTTCACAAGATATCTTTCGAATTTATTTCTATCATATGTTCATTTCATATATAATATATTTCAATATATATTATAATATAATATATATATTAGATATTATCATGTGTTCTCTGTAAAAATTTCTCGTATATTAAATAAAAATTTTCATATATGGCTTACATCAAAATTTTATAGTTATTTAATAAAAATATTGGAATTTCACTTTTACTATAGTTTATACTGTATGCGAAGGTTTGCAACTAAAAATATTTTTCTATTTCGTATTCGTGCGCACAAACTCACGCACGCTCGAATATATGAATGGAGAGGTTTTTCTTGTTTTTTCCAAAGTATTTTTGTTATTGTTTGGAACACATCACGTTCTCGTTTTCAATTCAGCTATTTGAAGTCTGGTACGCGACAAGATTTTAATTTTTCCTTTATATAATTTCATAACGTTTACTTTTATTACTATGAAAAACGTGATCATATTTTGATATTTTTCAACAATATACAATTCTTTTATTAGATATCATATGAAATATATCAATTTTTTGTTAAAATTTCATATAAAAATGTCATTAGAATGTTAATAAATATGCATTTCAATGTTGTAATATTTATATTTATAAAAAAATATGTTTTTACTTAATATTGATCATTTATATCATGTTAATTAACTCGGTTTGATAAAATTAAGAATATTAAGACTGTATATAGTTTGTAATAAAGTGTAGAAAATTATGAATTTTTAAGATTATTTCGACTAAAATAAAACGAGTAACGATTACTTTATAATCTCGGTTAGGGCTATTTCTTCAAATATGCGTATAAATTTTTTAATTCACATTTAATTAAAAAATTTGATTTAGAATCGTATAAAGTGACGTAAAATCTTTTATTAACACTGTTTTAAAAAATAATTAAAATTTATTATATATTATTCAGTGTTATATAGAACGACAATTTGTTAGAAAGATGTCGTTATTTTTTTTTTGTTTTTGATAATATTCATGTTTTTATAATTAAAGTTTTTATTACCTCCTCCCCCCCCCTTCTACACGTTGTATGTTTGTTACGTAAAGTCATTTTTAGAAAAAAAAGGACTTTCCGAACGGTGTTTTGTGTCGGAAGTATTAAGGGTTGCTCTCTCCATTTCTATTCAACGTGCCCTGTCGGTGTGCTTTATGGTAAATTGCAAAAAAGGACGAAACAACTATAAAAATGAAACGTTTCCTCTTTTTTTTTTTACTTTTTCATCCGAATCTTTTCGTTTTTTTTCCGCATTCGCTCGCTACTATTTTTCCTCTCTGTCTATCCTTTCTTTTTTCTTGCTTTGAAAGCTCGAATCGCCGCATTCTTTGTATCGGATTCGACGCACATTTTCCGCAGCCGTGAAAAACATAAACCCTTATTTGATCCTGATCCCTAATTTGTAGTATTTTATTATGGGATATGCCGATAGTATCGCAAATGAAATACTGTAGATGCTAAAATGTATTCTTATGAACGTCTCGTTACTCCATCAATATAATTTAACTGACTTCAAATTTTATTGCATTACACTATTAAATTTGATTAAAAATAATATTTAATATCATTTCTTAAATTTTATTTATGAATATGTGAATAGTATTAAACGTGATTTGTTTCCATGTCAGTTAAATTGTTATATAATATATGACACTTTTAGCACGCGTTCCATACGTTTACCACATCTGAATTGTATTATAATAATGTTTTTGTTAGTATAATATGGAATTTAATTGATAACTCATTTAACATGAATTCTACTTTGAAGCGTTTTTTAGAACGCGTATTGTATAAATTTTGAACATGGATTCGGAGATTTGATCGTTTAATAAATTAAATTTATATTTTATAGTTTGAAATATGACTATTGACAAAAAAAAATAGAAAATTAATTTATATTATATATTATTAAATTTTGTAACTTTATACATTATTGAACGGTTTACATAGAAAAAAAAGGATAATTAAAAGCGTACGTTAGCAGAATTTTCGTAATTGCTGAATATGTCCACAAAATTGTAACGTTGTACGGAATCGTGATTGGAAAATATCGCTTTTAATTTGAAATTCTTCGTTGTAAATTTCGATATCCGACCGCCATTGCAATTCGAAATGCACACGCGAACAAACATTTTGCGCTAGATTTCGATATGTTTAGGGCTCTGGCGGTTGCTCGTTGTAAACCGACCGAAACCAATAAATTTCGACTCCGCTACGAAAACAAAGGCTGTTTTCGGCCTCACACACACACACACACACACACACATATATATATATATATATATATATATATATATATATATATATATATATATATACCTTTTCAGTGTTTCCTAAACATTTCTTAGTACATCGAGTGTATTTCTCAATTCGATATATAAACACATAATGAAATATATTTTGATTTTTGCAACATATTTTATTCTAAATTCATTTTATTGTATATATATATATATATATACGATCAAATATTTAAATATATCTCAAATATGGTTTGAGAACCTTTATAGTATTGTATTTATATATGTGTATATATTTATGAAATATACTGAACGTTCGAGATTTATGTATTGTTTCACATAAAAGATGATAGCGATAAATTTTCCATAACATGCGAAAAAAAAAATTGACGTTTCCTAAAAACGATCGATTGTCTTCATGAGATAAATCTTAATATTTATTCCCGCTATTATATAAAATTCGATCAGATAAACATAAAAATAAATCTCACACACACACATATATATATATATATATATATATATATATATATATATATATGTATATAATATGTTAAAGCATCGAGTTATTTTTAGTAACTTTGTAATATATGCTTTATTTTATGATGTTATTACTTTAATGCGATTTAGTTGATTTTCAATTATAATGCTTAAAAAGTGGACGTATATCATAATTTTGTTCGAAAAGTCAGTCGCAATATCTAATGGCGTCTGGAAAGTTTCAAATCAATAATAAACACGTATGGAATACGAAATTTTCTTCGCAATATCCTCGAATATCAAAGATTTAATTGTATAATTTACGACTTGTAACGTGAAATGTAATACAATCTAGTAATTAAAAGTTTTACAATTTAATGCTATCACATATATGAAAGGATAAAACGTCGCCGCCGCCGCCGTCATCATTTATATACATCGAATAGTATATTTTTTCGACACAAATGCTATCACAATTCAAAATATGGATCGTTTATATACTGTATTGCAGTTTATTGCGATATGTTTTCATATAAAATATTTCAGGATTTACGATACAATTTTATTTCGATTTTGACAGTTAACCGCTTAAAGGTGTAACGCAACACTTTTTACCATCGTTATTTTATTTATTTTTATTGCAAATATGATTGTTAAATATTATTTTTTTATTTTAGTAATTTGAAATATTGTTGAGTATTTTTTTGAGTATCTTTCTGCATTTGTCAAATTTTTAGTTTTATATCTTTTAAAGGTTATCAAAATTTTTTATTTTTTTTTATCAATTATTATTTAATATCGTTAATAGTATGATCATAGTGTAAAGGATTCGTTAGTTTTTATGATTTTTAATTATACAGAAATATGTCGAACATTTCGTTTTCGAATTCGGACGAATATAATCGTCATAATTAATTCAAAAAATATGTATATATATATATATATATATATATATATATATATATATATATATATATATATATATATATAAATACGAGAAATTGCCGACGAAATAAAGCGAATTCTCGATGCAAATTTTTTATCTGACTCTTCGAAAGCGTGTTGCGCGGTGTAAAAATGGGATTTTAAGTTGTAAAAGGCGACTTAAGACCGCTTCTGGGGAAAAATGAAAATGTTGAAAACGGTAAGAGACGAAGGACGAAAAAATAAAATAAAAGAAAAGTACGAAATGAAAAAGGAATAATGAAAATAAATACCGCACGAGAAGGAGCGCGCATAGTGTTAAGCGAGATTCGAATTTCCTTTTTGAATCCTTAAGACGGTGTAAAAATCGTTGAAATTTATATTCATGACAAAAAAGTTGAATATTTTAGCATTTGCTCGCCGACGAGGATAATTTTCCTTGTTTTATTTTTTTTCCCCATAAAATTATTATTATTATTTCAGAATATTTTTTTTTAAAAAAAAAACGAGAATTCTTTCCATTTTTTTTCTGGAATACTATTATAAGTAAAAATATATGCGCGATAAAATGTCATCGTCTATAAAAATAACTGCAAGTTTATGGAAAACAGAATTGTTCAATTTTCAACGTATTTCTTAAAAAAAAAAACACCTTATTATATTTTTATAGTGAAAGAACATCCAATTGCCGTTTAAAAATAGCGTATTTTTTCCTTCTTATTCACCCTACATTACGCTTAAATTTAGTATTAGTGAAGTCGTTTTTATAAAGAAAAATGTGGCATAACGATTTTAAATTTTCTACTTTTTACATTTTTATTTTAATGTCGTTTTTTTTTATTGTAAAAAATGGCATTTTATATACTTTATTAAGTTGCTAGTTTTATATGTTGTATTTTTACATTATAAATTTATTAAGTAAGATTTAGCGTATAATTTTGTTATGAATTTAAAAATAATACTGTAATTAAAGTTTTCATTTGAACAAATTTTATCATTGTTAAAAATGAAAATTTCGTTGTTTAAAAATGAATGTCCGCGATTAATAATTGACCACACATGGTCATATTTTTTTTTATTTAATTTGTCAACTATTTCAGATTAATATAGATTCATATTTAAATTTTTTCATAGTATTTTAAATGATTTTTGATACAAAAGGAAGACATTTTGTATTAAAATTTAGATATCAAATCTAGTTAAAAGAAAATTGTATTATCAAATATTTTAATACTGGAAATTTATATAATATATCTAATATTGTAAATTATCTAAAAATATTTATAATATTTATTTTTTTAAATTATCAAAAAATTAAAAATGTTGTTCATTATTTAATATAAAAGTTCTCGATATAAAAAGTAATATAAAATAATTAATTTTAATTATGTGACAACATTTTCTATTTTTTTTTACAAAATTTAAAAATATATAAAATGGTTGCTTTCATAATGAAATTAAATTACTAATGCGACCCGTGAATAAAATATGTTGAATATCACTCTACTAAGAAATATGTTATATATATATATATATATATATATATATATATATATAAATATATATTGTATATATATATTATATATATATATATATATATATATATAAATATATATTGTATATATATATATTATATATATATATATATATATATATATATATATATATATATATATTTCATATATGAATAAATCGAAATATAATTGCATTCATTTTTATTATGTAGTACAACATAAAAAAATATACATTTAATATGAATCATTATTATTGGATATACATTATTATTTATATTATCTGGAAATGTTATCACACAACGGCGAATTGTAACGCACTGATGGGAGATAGTGATATGATAATCCAATTATGTCACTGGCCATGTTCCATCAACCAATCAGATGTGTCAGCGATTCTCAAACTTTTCTATACGGATATTAATTTAACGATGCGAAACAAATAGTCGATCGAATATCGCTTACGATTCGTTTCACAATATATATATATATATATATATATATATATATATATATATATATATAATATATTTATATATATATATATATATAATATATATATATATATATATATATATATATATATATATATATATATATATATATAATATATTTATATATATATATATATATAATATATATATATATATATATATATATATATATATATATATATATATATATATATATATATATATATATATTTAACTTGAAATTCAATTTCATAAATGACATCTGACAAGTTCTATTAATATTAAATCGAACTGTGAATCTTTGTTCCTTTTATAGTGATTTTATAATATAGCATTCAACGTATAAGAATTTTAGTTGTCTGTTAAGACTTGAAATTCATGTTCAATTTTAGAATTTAAATTTTTGAAAATATTATGAATATTTCAATCAAATCGATTGATATAAAAATAGTACGTGATATAACATATATAATCAATAGTAAAGTCTATTTTTAAACGAAAACGCGATAAAGTTCGATCGTAAAAACAAAAAAATACAAGAAATAACAAGAAAAAAATCGTTCTTTTTAGCCTAATGTATCACAAAATTGAAATCTATAGCCTCAAAGTCCCCAAAGTCGATTTCTGTATCTGAATTAGATAGTAAATTTTTCAAACTGTAAAGCGTTGTTTATTTCTATACTTTTCACATAGACGATAAATGGGGATACATTTTGAATTGTATATTTATTTCTAAACTTTTTTTTTATCATATAATATATGTTATATTATAAATGGTTATTTATGAATCATTGTGTATTACAAGTGGACGAATTTGTACACGGGTCCACCTCGTATTTTAGATCATTAGAAATAATGAATTTTAATTAATTTACATGACGATTATAGAAGAAATATTATATTGAAAAATTATTATTAAGAGAATATATAGAATTATGATGACGAAAAGTATGATATATCGCGTTTATAGCTATATTTTAAGAGAAGAGCTGTCAAAATCGAAGCAAAATTGGATCGTAAATATTGAAATACTTTATATGAAATTATATAGTAATAAGTTGAACTTTAGCATGGCACGAATCTATATTTTGAGTTGTGAAAATCATTTATAATTAAATTGCGAAAATAAAATAGCATTTGACGAAAAAAAAAATGCTACACCACCACAAACCTTACACCGGTGATGAACATTTTATATATATATGTGAGAAAATGTGTCAAATAAGAATGTTAACAATTATGTCATTCGAAACTGTATCAATTTTATACAATTTCGTTATTTTTATATATAATTATTTTTGTAATTTTCTATCATTAAACAGGACATAATGATGTCAGTAATATGATATTGAATGCCAAATTAATTTCATTATCGAATTTCCCATTCATATTTGTTTTATTTCAATATATATATATATAAAATGATAAATTAGTCGAATATCGAAGATTTGCAATTTGTGTTTGAAGACAACACTTTGGAATAAGGGGTTGGCAACATTTTGTATCGAGCAACGGACTATTGATTTAGACATGCCAGCACACGAATACGATGTGCATTTGGAATGTTGCCAGTGTACATGTCTGCATGGGGTGTTTTTGGTCTGTGTTGCCATATCTATTGTTCAAGGTATGTTTTGTGGGGCGGGGGGTGTAGGGTGGATGTCGTTGAAACAGTAGCGAGTGCTGTTATTAATGTTACTGCGACTGCTGATTTTGCCTATGGAGAATTTTAAACTTTTTTTTATATTTGTTTTGCTTTGTTTTTCTTTTGTTGTTGTTGTTGTTGTTGAGTGAAAGCGTGTGAAAAACTATGGTTCATTATTGGTTTGTTTATTCTTCGACTTGTCTGCGAAAACACGATTTGTTTTCTCTCTCCCCCCCCCCTCTCTCTCTCTCTCTATATATATATATATATATATATATATATTGTTTTTTTCACATAGAATTGCAGAAGTTCGATTCAAAAATGCATTCGCTTCAATTTATTCATTTTTGATATGTTTTTTTTATTAATTTATCTATCATGCAATGTATATTGTTAATTTATATCGAAATATAAATTGAATGTATTCTATAGAATTAATTATTATTTTAAATATTAATATATTTTCTATATCGAAATCAGCATTTTCTCCCTGTCTCTTTCTCTCTCTCTCTCTCTCTCTATATATATATATATATATATATATATATATATATATATATATATATATATATATATATATCGAATAGAAAAATGAAGATCGAAAATAAATCGCAAGAAAATCTATTTCTTGTACGTAGAATGTCAAAGACTGGATCAAGGTTGAAAATATGGTTGACATATTTTATCCAGCTGAATATTGAATATAAACGCTTCAGCGATTATCATTGTTGAGAATATTTGACATAATATTATATATAGATTTTATATATTATATATATAAAAAAAAATATTTATGAACTAAGAAGAATTTAATTGTTTCAAAATAGTTTTCATTATCAGAATAAATATTATATAATAAAAATATTGACACAGTCACCGATCCGTGTAAATATTATTTTTATTTTGTTCGAAATATTATTATTATTTTTTTATATATTATAAAGCTTTGATTGAATAATCGATTCAAACCGTATTTATTTTTGACTGTGAGACAGTTATGTACAATGCGATAAATAATTCAATACACATGTGCGTACTTTTTAAGGGTTGTTTGCACAATTTATTTGTACATCTTTGTGTTTGAAGAACGCGAAATCGATTATCAATAGTTGTAAATATTGTTCGAGACTTCATACAAAAGGATTTTTGATTTGTATTTGTAGTATTGATAGAATAAAATAAAATTTTTTGAAAGCTTATATAAAAATTTCTAGATTGATTTTGATTATTCGTAGCGAAATGCATGATAATTTAGAATGTAAAGAAATTTTATTAAAAATATATATTTTTTATATCGGCTATTTTATACGGATCAAATTCATCCTTTATATACATACACACGTATATGATATAAATCTGTGAATACTTTTTGCTCGATTTCGAGAATTGATACAATATTCGCTAGTGAAAATAAAAGATTTCGCAAAGTTCACTGATCCGTAGCAATGAGAAACTTTATTCTAGCCAATTTGACATATTGGAAATTGAATTTGAGAAATATTTCCAATCTCTTTAGTCCGACAGACGCATGGCTATAAATCTGAGATTTTATAACGATTATAATTCTCTCACATTTTTTTTCAGATTATTAGATTAATAATCCTTTTTATATATTGTATTGTCGTTACTATTTTCTATTTTAAAAATATTGTATGAAATCGGTAGAATGTTACAACAATAAAATTGATATTTTCTATAAAAGCGGATATTTATATTTATATATAGATTTATATATAAATCTATTTCAGCGTTATATTAAAGTTATTGTTGTATTTTATCATAATTATTTCCTTTCAGTATTTGTTCAGTCAATTTACCATTTGCTATTTCGAATAAAATCGAATACTATTTTCTTTCCAACAATGACATAATTACTCACTTCCTGCAAATGATTGGTTGATTTCGCTATTTCCTTTACAAATCGATTTCACTACTTCCTTTCGCTATTTTATCGTTTAATTATAAAAAAAAAATTCTTAGCCGGTATTCGATCGATTTTCATCACGAGATTGTTCCGAATTTTATATTATATATATATATATATATATATATATATATATATATATATATATATATATATATATTTACATGTGTATGTGTAATGAAATTTTAGTTCAATGGATTAAAAAATGTACGAAATTTCAGTCAGAGTAGAATGGAATGTTTTTGACCAAAAATGAATGGTATTCACAAAGCTTATGTATGCGCTTATATTTAACTTTATAATTAAAATATACATTTTTTTATTATTATATTGGTTGTTATATTTCGATATATATATATATATATATATATATATATATATATATATATATATATATATATATATATAATTTTTCCGTTTCCTCTTATTAAAGTTTTTGCGAAAATATATAAGAACAATTTTCTTTATAGCATTTATGAACTGCCGGAAAAATCGAAGTCGAAAAGACAAGCATTCCATATCGTTGCATTATGATTTTTGTGTTAAAGCAAGCATTTTCTTCGGTTCACTTCGATTCACATTAAATAAAAATATATCGATATATTATTGATTGTGAAACCGGAACTGTTCATCTGTGATACCGGAAAATAAAATGGAAAAGTGGATTCTTGTTAAAAATATCCGCGCACAAATTGTTTCAGTATGAAATGATAAATTTTTACGATCGTGTTGTAAATATTTGATTTTAATTATGTACGAATATATATATATATATATATATATATATATATATATATATTAAGAAAAATTAATCAAAATAATATTTTAAAATTCCATATTAAATATAATTTCATTATTATTTTTTTATTATTATTCTGCAATGTAATTATTATATAATATGAATGATAAATACGCTTTATTAACACGAAATAAGCAATTATTTTCATTGATATGTCGAGATTTAATATCGGCGTAATTTTAACCGACATATTTGCTTTTTTTATTTGTTCAAAAAATATAATGTTTATTTGATTGATTTATTAAACATGCAATTTTGATCGCAGTTATGAATGTGTCGAAATTTAATTAAAAACGTTTGAAAAATAGTCACGTCAGTCTTTAATTTATATATATTTTTTTATCAAAATAATATATGTGATTTTTTCCAAATTTATTCACGTATTTATATGATATATTTTAAATATTATTATTATTTAATATAAAATACATGAAAAATTACATGTAGACGTTTGTAAACTTACACTTGTCGTGCCCTCATCAACTGGAAAATAGAAAAAAATATTGATATAAGCGTGAAGAAATATATTATATATATATATATAAAAAACGACCCTGTTCAGGGGTGAAGAACGATGGGAAAAGGGGGGGGGGTCGGAAAGTGGGATAAAACGAAAACTTTCACAGATGTGACAATGGCTTTTTTCACGTATATATATATATATATATATATATATATATATATATATATATATATATATATATATATTATTTTTTATTCGTGCACAGTACGGTATTTTATCTTATTTTGTTTTATTTTCCATGCACAATAACACCAAAAGCCTTTTAAAAGCTTCGATGCTTTTTTCGGATCTATCTCTCTCTGTCTTTACTGTGTGTAAACTATTTGGAAGTTTTTAAAAAAAAAAAAGATTAAAATATTCGTCAACAATTAAATTTTACATTGAAAATTGAAGAATATTTCATCGAATAATTTTATTGCTCATCATAGAAATATATTTTTAATATAAAATTTATATATTTATAAACGTCTAATTAATATAAATATTAGTAATATGCATAAATTGTTATTACGATTTTATATATTGTAATAATTGCATCTGTTCGAACAGATTTCACCAATAAAATCCGAATGCAAAACTGAATATACTCAATTATCGTTTTATGAAATCTCGATTCGAAAGCATGAAATTCAGCAATGTCGTTAAATATTCCGGGAATTGTTCGTATTTCCAACCGTTTTCCGTTTGCTCACGATATTAAACTTGTGTATTTTGCATAATGAAAATTGAATTGCCCTATGTGTGTGTATTTGCCTGTATTATTGTGCATTTTTATATGATAATATGAACACTGGGTCAAACGTGTGCTTAAATAAAAATCCATTTGTTATGTTTATATATGCATATATATATATATATATATATATATATATATATATGATGTAAAATAATTGAAAAAATACTTCATACTAAATTTTAATATATTTAAAATTAAAAAAAATATATATTAAATTGTATTGAAGAATATTTTTTGATAAAAAATTTAATTTCGGTTTATAGTATTATTTTAATAGTTTTAAAAATTTATTTTTTATTGATTTTTTTTTCAAATTATTTAATTAGTCATTATCATTCTTAAAATTATAATAATTTAAAATATATGGTAATTAAGTTCGACTTTTTTTTTGAGTCATCAAAATTTTTACGTCCATACTTCAAATGCTTTTTTTTTTAATAATGTCTCGTCTTGTTATCGTCAAAATCTGGTCACTATATTAAAAAAAACGAAATTATATTTCATTGTCACCTTCTTTTCAATGTAAATAAAATCGATCACTTTATTATATATAATTATATGAATCAATCTGATATGAATTAGTTTTAAAAAATCGATCAGATTCAATATCGTGTAATGGCATTCGTTTTCGTATTGTAAATGAGACTTGTATTTTGTATATTTCGCGAGCGTATTTCGTGAACACCCTGTGAATATATATACATATATATATATATATACGCACAAAAGATACACCGGTGACTCGTTCGCAATCGTTTTCCATATTACGAGATACTAATTGAACCACTACTCCATTAAGTGAACACGCGTAACGTCTTTTATTATAAACGTATTTCATATTATATACTCGAAATACGGCGTTCCCGTCTGGCGAATTAGCGAAATTGAAAATGCCACCTTTGCCGAGAGGCTTCCAACACAATAATAATATGGCTTCCGAAATGAAAAGAAAAATAATAAAAAAAAAAAAGAAAGCGAAATAATAAAAATCGAGCGGGAAGAAATCGCCGGCGGCGCGATAAAAACTGGAAAAAGCGCTTCGAATGCGGCGAGCTTTTAATTTGTTTTCGGTTTTATTGCGACCTCGCCCAGTGTATTAATTTAATTTCGACCGTCTCACCCGATCCGATCTCTAAACCGCCCCGTATGTAGTGAAAATTTTCCACATTTTCACGATTGTCGAACGCCCGCGGTGGACCGAGGGGTGCGGAGGCGGTGAAGGGGCGGGCGGGGGAGACAGGTGCTCGTGATTAATATTGTTAATTAAGATTGCGGCTATCAGATTTTGGGTCTTGCGGTGAAAATTTTCCGCGATTGTTTTCGACGTACTGACGCCCTTTGTGCCGTATTTATTGCTCTTGTAAAATTTTCCCGTTTTCCCGTTTTAAAACGAATAAATAGGACGCGTCGTTTTTTTGTTATTGTTGTTGTTGTTGTTGTTATTGTTTGAGCCGAGTTTATCAGATTAAAGCGGAAAATGTTGTATCGAGTCTACGTTATATAAACGAATATTCTTTCATATATATATATATATATATATATATATATATATATATATATAATATAATATAAACGATTGCGTTGTTCAAAATATATAAAGAATGACGTATGAAAGTGGATAGTAATTCGATTTGCGACGGTTAAAAAAATGTGCAATACAACTCGGTCGTAATACAGTTAATTTATTTTTATTAGATACGCTTTAACGACGCGCGGCTGAGTGAAATTGGTTCATCAGCTGGGAAAACTTGAAAAGCTCACGTTTAATGCGGAATTGTTGAGAGTTATTAAATATGTACACTTTGCGTGTAAAAGCTTTTATGCCGAGATAATACAATTTGAAAATGTTGCAATGTTTGCATTTTTTAATAAAATACTTTGATACAATGTGTTATATATATATATATATATATATATATATATATATACATATCAGAATAAAATTTATTATTTAAAACAAATAATATTCTAATTTAAAAAAACTTGTAACCCGTTTTTTTAAAATTAGCGTGAATAATTTGAAAATTTTCAGATTTGATTCGCATTAAAAGTTTTAGAAGCGGAATGAAAAAAAAAAATTAACATGGAACTGTGTTTATTATGCAAAATATGGAGATCAAAGTTTGATTGAGGGCTTGAAATTTGTCAGAAAAAAGTTTCAGTGAAATTAATTAAATTTTAAAATATTCATTGAAAATTTACGCGTCTTTCGAACGTGAAAATAAATAATGAAATAGATTTGTTTATTAATTAATCATTGAAATTTCGCTTATTTAATTGAATAAAAAATACCATTTTTAAATTTATTTTTCAATATTATTGTTATTTAGTATATAAAATATTATGAATGTGTATTTTAAGAAATATTTATATTTTAAAGCAATATTTTATCCTTTTTGTAAATTATTATAATGAAAATGATTAAATTTTACAAAATAACCTGTTCCAAAATATTACTAAATTAATAAATCATTCTCATTACGTAATCATATTTTTAATTGCTCACAGCTTTACTACTTTGTTTAATTTTCAATGATTAAATCTATTGAATATTCTATCAAAATTTTATATTATATATTTTTAAATAATACAAAATTTATTTACAGTATAAAAAAATAGCGTTTTCTGCATCGAAAGCACAATTAAAATATTATTTACATATCATATTGTTTAATAGAATCGTTCATATCCTGATATCGATGATGATGTGCGCAACTCTGCGATTACTAAATAATTAATTTATAATCGTGCCCCTCCCCAATTTTTTTATTATTAAATCACATAAATATCCTACAGTTTTCACAATGGATATTTATGTTCGGCGACCGAAAGAGCCAAATTTATTATCAACGGTGTATTGTTAATGTTCGTGTCAAAAATAAAATAGATGTCCTCGCTACAAACTGTGCTCAAAGCTCAGGTAAACTTATGCGGTAATAAGTTATATCAGGGATGTTCAATGTAAGACCCGCAGTCACCATTATATATATATATATATATATATATATATATATATAAATTGAAAAAAAAATATATTTATTAGTATCAAAAATTTAAATACTAGCGATATTTTTGTAATGTTGCACATATTCGTCGATTTATTTATGAATAATATTGTATAGATTTAAATTGACGATATGAATGAATATGAGTAATAAATTATAATTTTTATGTATTTTATAATATTATTTACGATTTAACATATTTTATAGTTGATATAAAAGCGCCCATTTACTACCTCGTTTACATCGCATATGAGTAAAGAAAAACTCGACGGTTGGAGGGGAGAGGGGGGTTGGAAAATTTGTTTTAAGGGAAAATTGCTTTACGTAAAGGTTCAACGGTACGATGCGCTCGCGTAAAACGAGAATTGAATAGAGCATTTTTAATTTAATAATGTTCATTTATGAATAAATAAATTTCAAAAGGTGGGTAATTTCAGGTCTGAAATATTTAACGCGATGTTTTATCGGACATAAAAATTCAATATCGCTATAAGGGATGTTGATTATATTATTTTTATTGAATATAAACTGTGTAAATTATTTTACAACACTTTTATTTATATGATCTTTTACTGTTTTCGTAATTTCTGATTTTTATATATATTTATATATTAAAGAGACTTCTGAATGATTAAGTGATTATAATATTTATTTTTATTCGTATATTTAAGTCTGCGTTGATGTCGCATATTATTGTAATATATTATATATATATATATATAGATATTTATATTTTAATTTAAAATATTGAATAATATTGTAAATTTTGTATATATATATCAAACATTCATTAAAATGAGAAAACTTGAATATTTTTATAGTATTATTCAATTGATAATGGAAAATATATACAAAATTGTAGTAGTTTTTTTTTTTAGAAAAATATTTCTAAATCTGCATGAGTAGTTCAGAAAGAGTTTGAGGTTTTTTTTAGGATTTTGTTATAAAAAGATATATATTTGGATTACAATTGATAACATTTGTATTCAAAGAGTCATTCGAAAAAGAATATGATTATTATCTATTATTATATAGAAACATATTTTGGGAATCAGCAATCTGTAATTGTTGAAATAAAATTGAAAATTTATATATTTCGTCAATTGTTCAGATTTAATTTATATATATATATATATATATATATATATATATATATATATATATATATATATATATATATATATATATATATATAATATTGTATAACGATGTAAAAATTCGATAATTTTCTATCGGAAAGGCGTTTTGTTATTTTATACGGTCGAAGTGATTAAAAATTTTCGATAGGGTGGATGTAACGACTTCGCAGTTCGAAGATCTTTGTGTAACGATGATTTATGGCATCGTCGCAGAGTTACAATGTAAATATTTGCGTTGAACGGCTTTGAATACTTCAAATGTTAATGTTGAAGTTAATTCTTTGCAAACAATAACGGGAAAATGCGAGAGAGAAGGAAAATTGGGTGGCGCATTGTGACGCCATGAAGATTTCAACTCGGAAAATGCTACAACGGCTTAAGCCGATTGATAAGAAAGAAAAGAAAAACCGGGGGGAAAAAAATCGATAAAACGTATTTTTTTTATTATATATATTTCTGCGATTTCGTCGGAGGTTAAAGGCGAATGTTTTCTCTCTATTTCGAATATATAGAGATTCGAGAAAATCTCGGAAAAACTTCTACATAAATACGTTGTAAATTTTCGATGGAACTCAATATGAAATAATAATATCAAACAAAAACGAAAGCACATATCGTACGATATAAACATTTATAAATGTATAAAATATGTAACGCCGGAAGAATCCGTATCGAAAAATTGATACGGTATAAGAAAAAAAAATGTACATCAATTTTTGTGAGCTTTCGTCTATTTATATATATACCATATATATCCGTGAAAAAGGGGGATAAAGGAAAATTCGACGTGTTTCACTCTCGTTAAAATCTTGCAAAAAAAAAGTTGTCCACGTGACACGCTTTAAAGGGTGGCGAAACTTCGAACCGGAAAAGGGGATGTGAACTTCCCTTTTGGACGATGTGATAACTTTTAGTTCACATTATTTTCTTGTTTTACGTGTTGTGTATTTTTTTCTTATCATCCTGTTTTGTTTCGAAACTTTGCATTGGAAAACTTCAATATGATCTCTTTTTTTTCCTATACTTCAACTTCATGTACTTTTCCTATACGAGACGTCCATTTTAATTAAGCGGTTGACATTATGAATTTTTCTCTAAATATATATTTTATATGAATATTTACAGTTTACATTATTATATCGAAAAATAAATTATAATTTAAAAAGCAAATTAAAAGATTTCAATATGGTTGTTAAGAATAATATTTAAAATATATTAAATTAATAAATATTATAGGGTATATAAAGAGCCAATCAAAATTTAAAATTATACGCATGCGCATATATAATTTGAAATACTTGAGTTCGTAATATTATTTTATAAGTTAGATTTCTTTAGATCGTTGATGGATACACAACGATATTTAAGTGTTTTTGTGACAATTTAAAATTAAAGTGGTGAGTTGTAAATATATTAAAATTTTTATATTTTATGTACTGATATTTTTTTTTATAGTCTTATCAAAGTTTTAGTTCAAATAATAATAAAAATATAATAATAAAGAGATTCACTATTAAGCGTTTTATAAATCGGATATATCTCGGAAAAGCGTTCAACTAATTCATTTTGGCCGGCGCGTTGTAAGCGTTTTTCCATAATTTTCCCATTACACGAAAATGATGGATGTTATCATTCGGTAGTAGTAAGTAGATTAATGTTGTTCGGTGGCATTTATACACGAACATTAATAATTTCTATCTTAGAATTTCGGGTGAAAAAAAAAAAGATAAAATAAAATGAAATTATGTAATAGCATCGTTTATTTTTATTTGATTTATAATACTCGCATATCGTGATTTATTTTCATATAAGTCGTAGTAATTTTAATTTTTTTTACACGCATATTTTTATCTATGCATTTCATATAAAATATGCAATATTATATTAGCGAAAATATTGTAATTTTGTCGCAATGACATTTAACAAAATTTCATTCCGTATCTAATTAATTAATATTCCCTGGATAATTAAGGATATATGCTAGAGTTTCTATTCGTTTTTACATATAATTTATTTTGACCCAAAAACGTACAAATCCCTGGAAATAGCTTGAAATAGCTGAAATTTCACAGAATTCACAACATATTATGTGCACGGAATTAATTAATATGTGGTTTTTACTTCCGCATTAAATTATTATAATCGATATCTATTCATAATTATATTTAGTTATGGAATAAAATTTTTCAATTTTATATAAATATTATATTTTAAATAAATAAAAAATTATTTTGTAACAAATATATAATATTTTTTTATAATGAATGAATTAATTTGATTGTTCAATTTCATAAACATACATACTTTATAATTGATTATTTAAAATGTCATGCAATACAAAAGTTCTATTATGATTAAAATTAATATAATGCAATTAACTTGCTCCGTTTCGTGACATGAATTGTCGTGTGAGCTTTATATATATATATATATATATATATATATATATATATATTTTTTCAAATTTATGTACACATATGTTTAATATTAAATTAGTGCAATTAATTCGCTCGATTATAAATAATATATACAACAATGGTTAATTTGAACACTTCATTAACGAAATATTATATTATTTAAATATATTAAAATAAATTCAAACTGAAAAAAATGTCATAATAATTCTGAATATTTACTATTATAATTAAAAAAAAATATTTTGATGTAAATATTTATATATATATATATATATAAATAAATAAATATATATATATATATATATATATATATATATATATATATATATATATATATATATATATATATGAATGTTGGCATTGTTCGTGCGGAACAATTGTCGTTCGTTTCACGCTCGGCGCCGCTGTAAACTTTTCAGCGGAAGTCAGCCCACACATATCAGTGTGAAAATAAATGGAAAAGAAAAACTTGGAAAAGGCTTGTTTTACAATTTCCTCCGCGTGTATACGCGCGCACAAACACACACACACACACACACACACACACGTGTATGTATGCACGTGTTTTCGTTTATTTATTTATATATTTATATTTATTTATTTTTTCAGCAAACGCTGAAAAGTGACGGAAGTCGGAATTATCCGTTATTTCCTGCGCTTCATATTGTTACTTTTGTGCGACGCGAGAGTAATTTGTTTCATATATTATTCGTATTTAGAGTTATTTTTTAATATATTTATATATAATATAATAATTATTATGGTATAATTTATATTTTTAATCTTTTTTTTTGGCAATATATATAGATAAAAATATATTTTTTTCATCTGATAACAAATATATTATTGCATAGATCCCTGTTAACATTTTATAATTTTCTCAAATGCTTTATATGAAAATACTATATATTCAATAAATTTAATTGAATACATCACTGGCTGTTGAAAATTCCATAAATTTGAATAATATATATTTTCTATAAGAAAAAGTGAAAATTTTCACTCTTCCGGACATAACTTTAAAGATAAATTTTATATTTTAAAACGGGAACTTCCTGCATGAAGAATGCTAAAAATTCTATTGACATTGTACATTGAAATAATTTAGATCATAAAATTTGATTATATTTTATAAAATAAAATATTTGATATTTTGTTTAAATTATATAATTTTAATTTATCCAATTATGCAAGCTTTCTATATCACCATAAAATATATTGATGACTATTTTAAAACGTACTTTCTTTTTATTATAAATATAATATCAATATTTACACAAAACTACATTATTCAACATAAATTAACATACAAATAATACGAAAATTTTAATTCATAACGTAGTCGTTATCATTTTTAAATTATAATACACTCGCGCCGAAACACGTGTATTATTATTATTATATAATTTAATATAAATAATACACATTTCGAATATAAGGTGGAAGGCGATGGGGTGTGGTGGGGTGGTGGGCGGGGACACGTCTTTCGTTGCCGTTATTACATTTTAATTATAACGAATTGCGTACAGTGAAATTCTTCGACCGTAATTAGTGTGAAGCGAAAGCTCGGTTAACGTATAAAACGTAAAAGCTTTAGGCGTCCGTTTAATACGCGCTTGCAATTGTTGTAATTCGAACATTATGCGACTGTAATTGTTCAGCAAACCGCGACGGTTTTGCAATTTTGACATGAAATGAGATCATATATACGTATATGATCTATATATATGTGTATATGGATCCAGTGGTTTTCAAACTGTCGTCTCGTTTAACGGTCGATATTGACGTCGAATCGCCAGTTTTACCGTTGTAAAATAGTAGCAATGTCGTTTCATTAAAATCGACACACAATCACTCTAATGCAATATGTGTATGTGTGATATCACGATTTTGTTAGTGATAATCGAATCGGTATTATCACTATCTATGAACCGGTTTCTATTCTATGGTTCTATCTATGAACCGGTTTCATTTATATAAAAGAAATTTCATTAGCAGTTTATCGTTTTGTTTAATCATATAGTATATTTTTTTATACTATATTTTTTAATAAAATTTAAATGTATTATAATATATTTATATGATTTAAATTGATTCTACACATTTTGTATTATTTAAACTTTTAAAAAATACATCTATAGATATATTTAGATATTGTTTATATATGTTAATATATAGTTTAAAGAAATATATATATATATATATATATATATATATATATATATATATATATATATAAACGTAAAATAACAATATTTTTTCATTAAATAAAAATAATTGAAGTTTTTCAAAGCTGAAAAAAATGAATATAAAAAAATATATCCAGTCTCGAAAATTACGTAACTTCGATACCGAAGCAACTTTTTATTATTATTGTAAATAATATATATATATATATATATATATATATATATATATATATATTTCGAAATGCGATATAAAAAGCATCTCTAAAGCGTCTATATTGCATATTTTATGAGGTAAAAAAAAATAAAAGGACGAAATTGCATCCTTTTTTATTGTTTAAATGGTTACACTTTATTTTCTATAAAATACTGTTATTGCTACAAATTGGCGCAGTTGCACCAAACGTAAAGAAGCTACCATGCTTATTGATTTTCGCTTCTTGCCAACATTTTTCCACTATTTTCCTAGACGTATATATCTTCAAATTTATATTATAATATCATTCTAAAAAATATATTTTTTAATATTACACTTTTATATATAATTTTATTTTATATTTATCATTTATTAAAAAAAAATATTATATTATATTAAAAATATTTATTTAAATTATTTTGTTGTAATATTGATCATTGAAGATGATTAATATTTATTTTCAATGTAAAATTTTAATGTTTTGTCTTTTTTTTTATTTCGTGCTCATAAAGGATAACACGTATCCTCGCATTTCGCACGAGTAGGATACGGTTTTTCTTATTTTATGGGCTAAACTTTTCGCAGACTTTCGCAGATGGCTCAAGTCGTGGCAAGCGTGGAAAAACGCTTTTCGGAAAATACACGGGGCGGAAAAGTAAAGAAAAAAAGAATAAAAAAGAAAACGAGAGAGCATAATCTCCGCCGGCATCTTGTTTTATTTTTACGACTACGTATACGTGGATAATAATAAAATTCATTTTTGGCGAGGGGGGGGGGGCACGTGACACCGATGTGGCGGAAAAAAAAGAAACTTAAATTATATAAAAAAATTTTTTTTTCTTCATCATACGATTTTCTATTATAATTTGAATCATTCTAATGATAATTGTATTTAGGTCATATTTGATGTTATTATTACCATTATGCAATCATTATAATATATTTAAATTATGTATTATGTATACGTAGTGCAACAATTGTTGTCAAAATTGACTTTCAACAATAATGAATTTATGAAATTATATAATGTATTTATGATTTGTTTGTTATCGCGTTATGGACAGTAGAAAATTATTCCGTGGAAAATTGTAGGTGTAAATAGAATTTCGCAGGTTATTATAGAATGTATCCAATTTTCACGGTTATACATATTAATGATAACGTTTGTTCTACATCGATATATATATATATATATATATATATATATATATACATTGTTATATGGTAAACGTGTAATTTTCAGAATCGGTAAATAGTAACAAACCGTTTGACAATCGGAATCGTGTGATTGAAGCTATGAATAATATATATTTCGTGTATAATTTCAGATGTTGTAAAATATAAGCAATTTGTATTGTAGATTCGTTTCTATATATATATTATATAATATTGTATTATAATTTTAAGTTGTGTTAAACGTTCTCTAATATGTGTATTATGAGAAAATATTATTGATTATCTTTCATACGTTTTTCAGCGATGTTTTGTGCTGAAAAAAAAAAAACAATTTTTCGAGATATGATTTTATTTTTGATATTATACTGTACTATATAAAATGTATTTTTTTTTTGTTCTCGATGTTAAATAAAATGATAATATTAAAATTATATTAATATTCGTATAGTTCAGAATGATCAAACTTTTGATTTTTATGCGCTAATTTCTTTGACTTTAAATTTGAATATGTCATAAAATTTTCATCCAAATTTTTAATTCAGATGGATATTTTGAAAAACAAAAAGAATTTCTGAAATATATAATTATTATTTCTAAATTATAATGCGTCACTCGTAAACGTGTTGATCATCCCTGGTATAAATAATAATATTCATCACGAGTTATGAAATAATTAATTTATTTTTTATGAAGTCTGTTAATCAGTTGTAAATTGATTTATAAAATATTTTCAAATTATATTTTAAAAAACTTATCGTGACATTATTGAATTTATTACTATTGAGTCGAGTCGTCAGCTTTACGTCAAACCTTTATACATATTTTTCAGAAAGATTTATCGCATCTCCACATTTTTGTATATTTAAAATTGTAATATAATTATTTTATCTAAGTTTATTGAGTTAAATTAATATTATAATTACTATGAAAATGCGGGTTTCAACTCTAGCATTTTGAATAATTCAATATAGGTGGGTGAATTCACCAACTTTAGATATTTTGTCATACATTATAATATATATTATATATCGACTAATAAACAATTTTATTTAATTAATTAAATATTAATAAATAAAATTTTAATATTATTGCGATTTTTTATAAAACATTTTTTTTTTATCTAGTATATTAGCGATTAAATTTTATAATTTATTTTTATTTTTGTCAACAAGCGATCGATAAACTTGATAATGGTGAAACTTAAGGCTGTATTTATTAACGTCTGAGAAGTCGATGGTTTGCATTAATTAATCCCGGACATAGGATGTCGTTTTAGCATATCTCGGAAATGTTCAAGGGATTTTCGTTAGCATATATGTTCATGGTGTGTTCAATAAGTTACCGAATTTACATCGTAAATTCTATATAAATAATATTTGAAATATTTTCAAGTTAAAAATGAAAATGTATCTCAGAATAGACGATGAGATATTATATTATTATCTTTCAATAGAAATATAGTAAACGTGTCGGTGATTGTTTTTTGATATTGATATATGTATATGAGTGAATTAAAAGTTCTTATATGGATGCAGATAGGACTAAATCATTTTTTTTTAATATATTTTGAAATAAAAAAACAGTCTGAAAACTTTGTGTTCGTATCAGTGAAATATATGTATTGGTATCGTTAATATACGTAAAGGTATCTGCTAATGCCTTTATATTTCAAAGGGTCCTAAGGTCCTCGCGCCTTTGTTGTCACACGTGCCCTCAGATAGGCAACCGTGGCCACGTTTATCACCGCCCGTTTACCACCCGTTTACCACCCGCTCATCCCTTAGTAATTCTCGATACTGTCTGCCGTATCCACAAAGGACATCCCAGGACCGAATGCCGCCTAATAAACGTAAAACGAATCATCTGCCGGCTATTATGGTTCGTGCAGCGTAATGGTTAAATGTTAAATCGAATGACAGTGTTGCTGAAAGATTTCGCTGAAAAAGGTTATCGCCGTTTTCATTATTATATTATATCACGTTAGCGTTTTCGTGTACTTTTGTTATCTTTTTATAATATATATGTATATGTATATAATGTGTGTGTGTATATGTGTCATATGCATACTTTTCGTTGTGTTTTACTATGATATCTATTGTTTAAATTCAAGAATAGGATGATTTATAGGGTATTGTGTAATATAAATCACAAAATTTATAAAATAATATAAATATATTAATGTAAATTTACATAGCTAAATATATCATATTATATATCATTTTAATAAATTTTTGATTTGTATAAATATTTTCAGTCTTACTGATATTTGAAAAAAAATATTATAGTAGGATATATTTTTCTAATAAGATTTGAATAAAAAATAAATTGTTACTTATAATTTTCGTTATGATTTCTTTTATTATTGAAATTAATGAATTTGTATAAAATCAAAAATATAAGTGATTAAATTAAAAAAAAGCAAATCAATTCATAATTTCATATATATATATATATATATATATATTTTTTAATGAAATTAAGTAGCTACAAATTATACTTAACCATTAAATTTTGATTTATATCTGTGTATTAATGATTTTGATTATTGAATATACTTTATTATAATTTTAACGATGTTTACTATATATATATATATATATATATATATAATAAAATATTGTATGACATAATAGAATATAGCAAAATTTGAACCTAAAACGAGATTAGGATACGTTAGGGCGAAATCGTTCGAGATTTTCAACGTCGTACAGAACTTGGAACTTTCGTTATAAACAGAATCCGAAGATTAAGCGGACTTAATCTACAGCCCCTTAATTAAATTTAACACAGTAAGAAACGTCTAATGAAGGCTTGACCGCCTTCGGTTATTTAATCACGGTCTTAAAACATAAATATTTATCATATATGAACGTCTTAATTATTCGTGTACAACAAACGAAGACGTGCACACTTTTATATAATATATAATAATATAAACGTTCATACCACGTTTCACGTGTATCAAGCACAAAGGACAGTTTCAATTTTACACCCCGTCAAAGCCTTACTATTTTGAATATTTATAAGTAATGTATGCGCGTAGTGAAATTTCCCTTTTACAAGGGTTTCAAGTTCTCATTTTATTTTGTTACAAACATCTGTTTAGGAACACTAGGGTCAATATTGTGAAGTCCTTTTGTTGGAATTTTACCTCTGCCCCTTTTTAACCGAATATATCCACACCTTTTCAAACACGGAACCCATTATTGCGAACTATTGGGTTAAAAATATTATAGTGAAGACCGCCTCCTTTTATATATTTCGGTTGAAGATAAAATCCGTTGTGAATTCGTTCTTGCATATTTTATTTTTATGCGGGTTATTCTGAATATATAACGAAATATACTTATATATATATATATTTTTTTTTTTTGTACGATCGTCTATTCGTAGGGATGATGAAATCAATTTTAACAGAACAGATAACGGCTGCCTTATTTACGAGCCATAAAAATGAAGCCTTTCATCAAAACCGTCGATAGAGTTTTAAAAGTTGTAAAAATTTTTATCGGCATTTTAGCGAAAATTCTGTTTCTAAAATATTGAATGAGGTTTGTTGAAAATTTCTCTATAAAACTTCGCTTAAGAAATATGCTTCATAAAATATTTTTGACATACATTGAATTTACCTTTTTTTTTCTGCATTACGATGTCATATATTATTATAACGTTCAAGATAAATTTTATCATATTTTTTATGCAAATTTTTTTATATAATATATAATAGATAAAAAAATAATTTAAAATATATATTTATATATACATATCTCGATATTTTTTCTAGTGAATAGTGAATACTATGAAAATATATTAGCATTATTCATTTTATTCCGACGTCGTTATCTAAGTTTGGAGTGTGCGAAGGGAAATTAATAAAATTTTTGGTCAAAGTCACGTTCACTTTATATAACGACTTGTTTTACAAGCTTCGCATGCCACGCTATGATGACGAGGGTTGCTAATAGATTCTAAGGTCTCGAGGCTGAGTCGGTTTCAGCCCTTCGTCAACAGAAAAGATTCGAGGCTCTTGAAAATTTTCCACAAAAATCAAAATCAACTTTGACTTACAACGGGTTCGCGAGATTCTCGCATAAGGGTTGAGGGTTAAAAATTTCCCGGAACTCTGCGCCGATGGCGAGATTTGCGTAAATGATTTCTATTATAAAATAGTACGTTTCAGAAATTGTTCGTCTCTTAATCATATTATTTAATTCGTTTATATATAATTATTTGCAATATTCATACAGCTCAGTAATTTTAAATTAAAATTTATTACTAAAATGCTAAATATTATTTTACAAGTGCCCAGATTTTTATATATGGAATACATTTAATCAGAATCACGCAACTTCAAAAATAAATTGGGTTCTATATAGATTTTTATTTTATCAAATTTGTAATAAAATAATTTTCATATTTATTACATAATAATTTTTAATAAATTATTTTCAATTAAAAAAATAAAAAAAAAAAACTACTCATATAATATATATTTGACAATTTTATACATGTTTTACTATCATCATCCGTTGTCTTGCTTATGATTGAGGATCGTGATTTCGCTTTCTTCCCATTTTTGTTATTCATATATACCTGACACAAGACATATGGAAGAGGATTTTTAGTTCCCACGGGAGAATAATGCAGTAGATTTCCGCCGTTTCTTCATCGCAAATTATAATGAACCGGAATATGTCATGGTGGAATAAATTGAATTTTCAGAATATTAAATTATTATAATAATTTTATTTTTATATAATATAAATATTTTTTTTAATAATAATAATAATAATCATATATAAAGTGGATCCTGATATTTTCTGATTTTCCATATAAATTTTCGCATTCAAAGGGAAATGTCGCAAACACGTGTTCCGTTGTGAAAAGTTTTTCACGCGTCAAATAATCACGTTATGCGGATTTAAATTAAGAACGTGTCGAGCCGACCTGAGTTTACATACATATATATATATATATATATATATATATATATATATATATATAAATAATACATCGAGGGTGGGCCCGACGGTTGTTCTGTCTAATTTTGTTTATTTAACGCTTGTGCGGTCAAGGGAATTTCCCTTTATACAGAGGAAAAAAAACACTATATGTTCCACAGAGCGAGCGGAAAGATAAAACCACTTCCGTTTTTGTGCGGGCGGAACTCGATGCATATTCCGATTTTCAGTATATATATATATATATATATATATATATATATATATATATATATATATATATATGTATATATATATTTGTATTATTTATTTCAAAGCGAATTTTTGAATATTTATATAACGGTGCACAAATTGGATTTGCTGTGCAGTGGAATTTTATAATTGACATATGTATGTTAAAGTTATTTTTTTGTGTTAATATATATATATATATATATATATATATATATATATATATATATATATATATCGTATAAACATCAGTCAAATTTAACTTTTTCAGATCGTTAACGACTTTCAAAATTAAATTTCGAATTGTTTAAATCGAATATTTTTCATATATATATATATATTTATATATATATATATATATATATATATATATATATATATATATATATATATATATTGATTTAAAATCAATATATATTAAAAAAAATTCCATTTTAAATAATTAAATAACTCTGATAAAATTGATATTATTTATATCGTACGAAGTATGAAAGAATAATATTTAGCTAATTTTTTATGTACGAGGGTTGAACCTTTACGTTAATTAAAGATGTACTTTGTAATTATAATGAAATATTCAAATATTAATTATATTGATAATGTAAATTTCAATATACGTATATTCATATAAGCTTATTTAATGCTGTGTGAATCGTTTCGAGTTTAAAACTAGAACTTTACAAAAGGATATTGAATCGTCTGCCGGTGACACATTGAGAAGCTTTGTTTTGTTAAAATATTAATATTATATATATATTAGTATAAATATAATATATACATATAAATATTTATTTGATCTATAATAAGTTATTTATGATTTAAAGATGTGTTTTATTCGCAGTTAAATCTGTAATTTATGTTTGTAATCGTCTAAAAGAAGAGCTTTAGACTTTACATACATTGATTATTTAAAATAATAAATTTATTCTATTTGAAAATTTATATTTATTTTTTATAATAAAATATTAAAATTGAAATATATTGCTTCATATTATATATATATATATATATATATATATATATATATATATATATATATTATATTTGAGGTCATAAAGTTAACGATTTAATCGCTTAAAATTGTTTATCGGTGTCTTTAATCTAATAAAAAGAAAGACATTCGTATTAAAAGCGATGTAGCGTCGACGGTTTATTTATTTTATAAACAAAGTACAATTTTTCGTTTATATATATATATATATATATATATATATATATATATATATATATATAATATGTTATATGAAAGCCTCAATTTATAATTTAAAATGGAATTAGTAATTGAAATATCATGGTATGAAAAGGAAAATATCCTTTACAGGATTATTTCAGTTACGTGGAGATGTATACGTGTGGATTTAGAGCACAACCAGTGAAATAAATAAACGAACTGGGCGGAAGCCATTTTCGGGGTATAAATCGACCCCACAAAACTCCTATCCTTCTTTCGCCATGCAAAACAACCCCCGAGTGAAAAATGATCCACATTCGCAACACTAATTGCGTGTTGCCATTCTTTTTTTATTTTTTATTTTTTTTGGAGCTTTATTTTTCTTTTGCATTTTTTGACCCCCTAGCGACGGGGGCGTTTCGTTTTGTTGCCGTTTATTTTTATTTATTTATTTTTTTTATTCTAACACCTTCGAGGGCGAAACCGAACGTATATCGCGCACTTTCCGGTTTGGAAGATGAATGGTTTTGACTTTTTTTTTTCTTTTGATTTTTGGGTTTTTTCTTTTTTTTTTGCCGCAACGATTTTTTAAATTGAATTAAGTGCACGAAGCAAAAAAATATGCTCTTGTATTATTTTATAAAATACACATTTTTATTTTTGTTTTCTGTCAATTTAAAATAAATTACTAGGTATATATATATATATATATATATATATATATATATATATATATATATATATACAATGAAAAATATTTATCGATAAATTTCAAAAACAGGCATGTGTCAGTGTTATATAATATTTTATATATATTTATTTATGTGGGATAAAAGTCACTCTTCTCCGAGAACTTTAAGAATGTACATAATTTCCTTTTAAGAATAGTCCTTTAAGGATTTTTTTTCACACTCCGGATATTGTATTTTCCAATCGAAAAAACTTATCATGTTTTAAAGCGTATTGAAAACATTCTTATATATATATATATATATATATATATATATATATATATATATATATATATATATATATATATATATATATAATGTAAAATATAAATTTATATACATATTTCAGTTATATTATATATTTTTTCTAATAAAATAATGTAATACTTAAAAGAAAATAAAACATAATAATTAATGTATACAAACTTCATTAATGCGAAATAGAAGTTTTGTGTTTAATTATTTAATATTTAATTCCAGTTACTATTTAACATAATTACGAAATTTTCCAGCATTTCTTCGTCTATTAATGTTTAATAACATATATTCAAAGTTTTCTTATAATTCTACGAACAATAAGTGAAAAATAAATCAATATCATTAATTATACGTTTGTATTCATTTTATTAATGTATAAATAATGATTTTATTTTTGATATAATTTAATTTAATCTTTTTTTTTCATGTAAGGTAATTATGTCTATTAAATTTATAAATGTTTATTTAATTTTGAGAGCGTTTTCAAGGGGGACGATTAATGAAAAATTATTTTTATTAAATCTAATGAAATTCGAATAAACGAAAGGGACGATAAAAAATTTTAAGTGTCAGAAAATATTTACGTCGTCCTGTCTTCGACAGGATTCTGTGTGCAAATGGAAAATCGATACTTTACACATTAAATTATCAGTTTTTCCTGTATCGCGTATAAAAACGTTTAATTTCCCCGGAGGCCTTGTTATAGATTGGACAGAAAAAAAGGACAGAAAAACGCCGAGAAAAAGGAAAATGAGACATTAAAAATCACTTTTCGGACCAATATAGCCGTATTAAATTTCATTATATATTTTTTTAATATAGTTCGATTAAATAATAAGTTTTGCTTTTAACTTTTAAGTGCTTAAAGCGCTTATATATTTTTTTAATATATATTTATATATACGAGTATATATTAAAAATAGGTCTTCATTAAAATTAATATATATCTATATAGAAAAAATATTAATTAATTTTATTAAATTTAATCTATCAATATTCAAGGCATATTTATGTATATATATATACAAGAGAAATGTATTTTTTTCCATAAAAATATTTCAAGTAACTCAATTTATTTCATATTATCATACAATTTAAAATTGAAATATCGATGTCTAGATTTACATTTGTCAAAGTGAATTTTTTCCATTTATTACTTTCTCGGAAAACGTTCAATGAAAACATACAAATATTTTAAAATACAAAATATATAAAAACGGGAAATCTAAAGAAGAAGAAAAAAAAACGTATATAGGTCAACATAATTAAAATGCAAATTGAACATAATTTACATGAAAATCGCCGATAAATAAATAAATAATTAATTACGCGAACAACATATTAATTCGTTCAATCGTTAATAATTCGATTAGACGGTCGACGTTGACGATTTTAATATTAAAAAAATAATAATCACAACAACAACAACAACAATAACGTATTTCTATTTATATTATATTTTATATAATATAGAAAATATTGAATGCACACGTTTCGAAGCTCAAAAAAAAAAGAAAATCATTCCGTTTCAAACGAACGATTTTCAGCGAGTCGAACTGGGTGTAACAAAGGTGTCGGACGGACGGACGTTTCCGAGCAATAATTAACATCTATTAATCAAACTGAATACAAAGCAATTTGTCACGAACGGTCGTGAGCAAACTGCTATCCTCTATTTCATACTCAATTACACTGCCTAGGCAGTATATGTAACGTCAATGCCTAGATAATTAACAACAATATATTATAATAAATATATTTATATATATATATATATATATATATATATATATATATATATATATATATATATATATATAAATTAATCTAGAAATTCGTAAAGCATTATATCGAATATATTAAATTAGATACTAAAATTAATCTCATATATAGAAATTTTCTAATATTGATCATATATTATATATGAAGCATATATTAACTTTATTAGTTAAAATGTTCGGTTAATGAGTTAGCGCTTCATTATTATTATTATATATTATATATTATTATTATATAGTGGCTGAATTATGATCAAAATTAACTTTAATAGCGTTTTCGTTTTAATATTTTGCATTTATGACGCGAATTTCGGTGTTAATAATTTATGTACTTGCCGATTTATCCGATTAATTATACGATTTTACGAGATTGAATATTATTAGCGATAATTCGATAATTTGTCAGTAACATTATGTTGTATTTCATTTCAATAACGATAATCGGCGTGCGAATTTTATTGAACGTATTATATATATATATATATATAATATATATATATATATATATATATATATATATATATATATATATATATAATGAATTATACGAAACGTTGTCCGTTTTATGTGATCGATTTTATTAACGTTATAAAACTGTAATTGTTATACTATTGTTTGTTTTGAATGAATTGCAAATTTTTGATATTTTAATTTTAATATATTTTTTTTATATAATAAGAGATTTTTTTCAAAATTTATTTAAATTGTCAGCTTTTTCTAAATAATATATATAGTGTTTAATTGTGATATTTTTAGTGATTTAATGATTATTAAAATAATTATTAATTAATTTAGAAGATAAAACGATATTGAAAAAAAATATATAAGGTATATCAAATATTTAAAATTTTTCTAGTGTCGCAAAATGATTAATAATTTATTCCAGAAGTACATGACTAAATTTTAAATTATATTAATTGAAAAAGGGATCAAAAAAGGTTTTTATCGTTTTCCACGAAGTATGCTTTGAAAATCACTGAAGTATATTATCTGAAGGTTATTTTAAATTAATGATTCAACTTTATTTAGATGAGAGATTAATTCGTATTTTTTTTTATTTTTATGTTACATTAAAATAAAACTTTAAATAAAGTATAAATGGTTTATATTGAAAAGATCTATCACTGTATTAATCTATTAATTTGATTATGATATAGTTTAATATACAGTAACTTTATATTCAGGGATTTGAACCGGAAAGTTTTAATTGGAAAAATTCTCTTAATTCACGATTTTCACTGAATTGTTTTTGTGATAGTTTAGTTTTCCTGAAGGCTTTTCGGGGGATGCAATCGATTAATCCACCTTTGTGGATACTTCGCGTGACCGATATTCCAATTTGCAGGAAGAGACTTGATAGAAACTTTCGTAAATTTGTACGAGAAATGTCAACTTGGACAAAGTTTGGAAACCACCAGTTAATAAAGTGTATACACATATAAATATATATATAAATATATACGGCCATATATTGAACGAATATAAGTCGGAAAATACGATAAACGTAGCTCGTTTACGGGGAAAACTCAATTATGAATGTTTCGTTAACTTTTTTTTTTTCACCCGAATATAATAAATAAGTATTTTGCATGATCGTATGTTGTGTGTAAATAATTTATTTATTTATTACGTTCGAATATATAATTTTTACGTTGTAAATTGTTTGGGGAAAACATTTGTTTTGTATACAATTTTCTCAATTATTATTTATTACTATAAATAATTGAAATATAATTAAATTGTGTTCTATTTATAAAATTAATACAATTGATTTTGTATACAATTTTGTTCAAAATGCATATATATATATATATATATATATATATATATATATATATATATATATATATATATAAAGGCGTTTGTTTATAGACTAATTTATTTTTGAATTTGTATCTATATTTAGAATGAAAATATGAATTTTTAGAATTGATAAAATAAAATGTAATGCTTATTAAATTAGATGTGAGATTTATATATATTTAAAAGTTATTTTTCACATATGTTATACTAATATTTTTATTCAATTATAATTATTAAAAATATATATAGTAATTATTAATTATTTGTTGTATATAATTCATTCATATTTTTTTATTAATATAATTGATTTTAAATAAAATTAACTTGATAAATGATCACAAAATTTAACTCGCAGACGTCGTAATGGCTTTGATTTTTCACTGTCGATCGAAAGATACAAAATAAAAAAATAGACAGATAAAAAAATAACGTCTGTTACGAGTTTTCCATTATGAAATTGAGCGTTCGATAATTTTTCATGTAAATATTTAACCTTTTTTTCGGTTTGGGTGCTCGTTAAATATGTATATACATACATACATATATATATATATATATATATATATATATATATATATATATATATATATATATATATATATATATATATAACGGACTCATCAGCGTTCTAACAACATCAATACGTTAACGTCAACGGGGTTTATATTGATTTGCTATATTTTACCGAAAGTAAACATCAATCTGCTCTCGCCGAAATTTCTTCTTTGATGTGTGTGTGCGTTGCTTAAAATATAAAATAAAATCATTTATTTATCGACGCACCCAAAGAGAAATTTCAATATTTACATGTGTGTCTTTTAAATTATATATATATATATATATATATATATATATATATATATATATATATATATATATTTATATATATAAGGAACATGATTTTTTTTCATATAATTTCTTTGAATTGACTATAATTATAAGTATGAATAATAAATATAATATATTTTAATTGTAAAGAATTTTATGTAAACGTTTAATCTTTTGTATATTATATAAAAATTCAATAAATTTACTTATATTAGTCATGTATCAAAATTTTCAAGAATGAATTATATTTGAAGATTAAATATAACATAAATAATTGAATTTTATTAAAACATCATTGGTTTATAAAATCAAAAAGAATTTTTGTTTTTGAAATATTTTCTTTGAGTTCAATTTTTAGAAATTTATTTGAATTATTTTAATTGGTTTTATTGAGTAATATATATCATAATTATTTATACTATAAATTTTGTTGTCAACATCAGTGTATATATATATATATAAATGAAAAATATATTTTTTTATTATACTTTTAATAGAATTTAATATGAAATATTTGAATAAAAGAAATTGTACGTATAAAGTTTATTATTAATTATAAATACGGTTATATATACAAAAAAAAATATCACGAGGTTTATTTACGTAGATAAGGGTTATTCCTTGATTAAAATGATAATCAAGATCTAAGATCGAACACGAGATATTTCGCGCGTAAAGGGTTAAAATTGATACATTTCTACGAAATAAGCAATATCTGTAGCGCTGTGTGAAAAGGGTGTTAGGGCGACACGGGTTCGCAAAGGCGCTATATATCAACGCTTCTCAAACGTTTTGATAAAATCAGTTTTATATATATATATATATATATATATATATATATATGTTTTAACATATGATTTTCCTCAATAATTGTAGCTTAAAATAACTTGGATTTATTATTTTTAAATATTTTTTTTTAAATTCTGATATATTTATTTTTACGACAAAAATATTAAATTAAATTTATATTTATTTAATATTTAAAAATATAAAAATTATTTTTTATTCAATTATTTCAAATTTTGTTTATTATGCTTTTATTTATTTTTTTTTGTTAATTACGTATTATTTCAGTTGTAAAAATATTAAGTGCACTTTTATTGATATCTTTCAATGTAAACTAATATTTATATATAAATAAATATAAAATATTATTAAGTGCGTAATAGTATGGTCGTTAAGTGAATTGTTCATTTACGTTATTATTATGTCATTTATATAATATTTGCAATTTAATTTTAATAAACTAAATATATATATATATATATATATATATATATATATATATATATATATATATATATATATATATAATATAATATAATAAAAAGTGTATACTTCTAATGACTTAATGTACAAAATTTGTATATTATATATTTTTTTATAATTTTTAAATATAATTGAAAATGTATATATATATATATATTTTTTTTTTTTTTTTTTTTTTTGGTTGAAATGTTTAAGAAGCGCCGGTTTTATGTATATATGCGACCCTCCCGCGCGATTAAGGGGTTGTCCTTGGTGATGCGGTGAGATGTATGGCCGTAGGGTCACCACCCGTTATATTTCAGCGGATCGTTTCAGATTCGGATGTCGTATATGGTGTGTGTGTGTGTGTGTGTGTGCAGGTCATTATGCCACTACGTCACGCTACGGACCCACCATTAATACCGCAATTATACTAATTGCAGCGATTTGATTCGATTTATAAGCGCGAGCCACTATTTTACAATCCGTTCAATTGTTGTCCGTATATATAATAATAAATAATAAAACGGAAAACTATATATACTAAGCAATCGAAATTCGTTTAAGTATATATTTATGTACCGAATATACAAAAAATATTATTGATTTAATCAACGATTTAAAAATTGAATTATTTTTATTATTAAGAAATCGATTTTATATGATTGAAATATTTGCATTCCGAATGAACTATTCGATGTAAAAAAAAAAAATAATCAAATCAAATCAAATACTTTATAATGTACACATTTTCCATATAAAATATAGTTCAATTAAAACGATATATTTGTAAATAAATTAATTAAATAATACGCAAGAGAAACCATAAATCGAATTTTCGCGGTTTATCGCGCATTTATTGATAATTAAATTTAATCATTTAATTATCGCATACGTACGTTTTTTTTTTCAGTATATATATATATATATATATATATATATATATATATATATATATATATCGAATATTATATATGTTTAGAATTCAAATTCATTCACTGTAAGTAATTTATACGAATTCAATGAATCCGAATGATGTATTTTAGAACAAAAGAGATTCACAATACATGCATTAAGCGTTCAGAATGCGAAACCGTGACCTTATTGTTATAGTTTAATGCATTAATCATTGTCAACGCTCTTGATAAACCCTGATATCATATTTATATATTTTTAACAATATTATTAAATTAAAAATATCAAATTAATCATAAATTTTGCATAAATCCTATAATCAAATATGATCGGTATTTACGTGAAAATTCCTATACATCATAATTCGAATATTTGTGATCGATGTTTTGTTTGTTATTTAGACAGATTATTTTCCTTCATTTTATTTATATTTATATATATATATATATTATATAATATATACAAAAATTTAATCGTATTTATTCATTATAAACGTTCGATGTTAACGAACAAAAAGCGTTAAATTCGTTTGCATGTAGGTGATGTCTGTCGTCACATAAAAAATAAATGTTTTTTTTAAATTTTTATTGCACCCCCCCCCCTCCTTTGTGAATATCCCACGTAAAATGTCAGATTAAATTAAATTATTTATCCGTCAATGTTGGATATCAATCAATCGAATGTTTTCCGTGATCGAATTTTATTTATTTACGTTCGAGTTATTTTTTTTATTACCAAGTGAAGGAAATCGTTTTTCAATTTTATAATTGTATATTAATGATTTTTTCTATATAAAAATATATTTATTATATATAATTTTAAATTATTTATATAATAATGAATATATTTTTAGTGATAGATGTAGGTTTATAAATCGTTTTTTTTTAATAGAGTTATAGTTAATGACTGTGGAGCAATATGGATGCCAAAATAGAATAGAATATGAGTTAGATAAGGGATGATAGAATTATTAAGGGAAAAAGGGATAGATATAGACTGTTAGAAGGGGAGAAAAGACGATTGATGAAAATAATCCGATAAGACTGCTGGGATACTGCGTGATTTATGGAGCGAATTAGTAACTTTGGTCGCACAAGATGACATAAATTAATTAGATCGATTTCAAAACAACGAAATATCCCTTTTTTATTATTTATTTTTCCTTTATAATATTCGACGATTTTTATACTGAATTAAAAAAAAAATTAAGCTCGTATTTCGTGATATAAAATATCGTGTAAAAAAAAAACAAAAATAAATTGTTAAAAGAACAGATTACGATTATTGGATATTTTTTACGTCTTCCGCGTTTGTTCGTGAGAAAAAAAAGTAAACTTTTGAGTTCTCGTTAAACTAAGAGTTTTTCGACGTCGGTTTTCTTTTATATATATTTTTTCCTATTTTATAAAAACGAAAATTCTCCATTGTTTATATATAATATATATTTTTTAAAATTATAAACATTTATTATAATTGTGTTGTTATTTAAAATATTGAGTGATATTATATTTTTTTCCATTTATATATTTTTAATATTGTCAACGATGAAAAATAAGAATTATAGACGATTTTTTAGATATATATATATATATATATATATCTATATATATATATATATATATATATATATATATATATATATATATATATATATATATATATATATATAGGAGTATATGTTGGCAAAATTAAATTTTATTTTCTGTTAAAGTTGAATGCTGACGTTGATACAATTTAATTTTCAAGGCGTACATTGACATTGTACGTATTGTGTCGATTTGACATTTAATTAGAAGATGTACAGATGTATTCGTAACTCTATATATACATATATATGTATATACATACACTACGATAACATAGTGTGTGTGTGTGTGTGTGTGTGCTGTTTTAAACCCTTTGTGTTACTTTCGATTGTGAAATACTCACCGTGAGTGTTAACTTTTGATTAAAAGTGGAAACACGTCTCTGACAAAAGTTATTTCGTATATCAAAGTATAGCACGTTTACATTTGCCATCAATTGATGATCTGTATGTGCAAAGTTTAGATTTAGATTTGTCAATTCTATATTAGATAACTGGTACTGAATGTATGCTTTGATTTTGTGTTTAATAAAATATGAATCAATTCGACGATATCATTTAGAAAAATATTTTTATATTTTGAGCAATATTCTAATATATCAAAATTGAATTTATATATAAATATAAAATATGAAAAAATTTTGGTCAATATTCAATCATCGGTTTTTAAGCGACAAAAATAATAAATACTGAATAAATTGTATTATAATCTATCAAAAATATTAGATATATTAAAGAAATACTCGAAAATTCTTAATTAAATTCTGATATCTTTTAATGTATTCGAATAAAATATATTTCGTGGAAATTTTAATAATGAATTCGCGTTCAATATTATTAATGCGATGGAATAATTTTAAAGTTTGAAATCAAGAAAATTGTCAATAGTTTACTGTTCAAAGTAAATTAACGCAATTTTTATATATTTTTTTATAAAATCTCATTAATTGAAAAATTTTTATTTGAAAAAACACATATATATATATATCTATATATTTATATATATATATATACATATAAATTTAACCTTTAAAATTCGTCTACTTTTAGAATTCGATCGATCGAAACGCAGCGGTCAGCGATTTTAACATACAAAATAATTGTTTTGACATTAGTTTCCATCAGAAAATTACTGCACGTTTAATTGATAATTGATTTTAGAAAGCTTTTTATATGCGAATAGAGTGCTTTACTTATAATTATATTTTATTATTGACGAATTCGTTACATAATAGAACGTCGTACATTGAAAATAATAAAATGTTAGTTTTCAGTTGTATTCGATATACATAGTTTATATGTCGTTTGATTGACGGGTGAGTTAAGCGATTTTTTTTTTAAGTTTTAAATTAAAATTTTCAATATTCACTCGTATAAATTGCATAATATTATTATTTATAATATATAATAAAATTTTCGTCATTTGTGAAAAGGTTCAATTTGATTTTTAACGCAATCTTTGTACGGTGTTTTGTGTCTGAAAGCGTGTTAAAAACACGATTCAATATGAATAGTGTGTAATTTAAAAGTTGTTATCAATAATTAATTATTAATTATAGTCTATAGTGTACTTTGTCTACGAAAAAAACCTTACATAATTGCGTCGGGATGTGGGGTGGGGGGCACCATTGATAATATAATTTAAAATTAATCGTAATTACATTGAAACACGCTCGCACAATATTCCCTAATTAATTACGATGTTATTAATTACGCACGTAATCTCAACTGAAACGATACACGAACATACACACACAAAAATATATAATGTTGCGCATATATATATATATATATATATATATATATATATATGTATGTGTTACACAATATTCGTTCGTCGAGTTTTGAAGATATCGCGTGGCGTCGGAAAAGCCGACATTTTCCACAAGAAAATTGAAGATTTTCCACTGTCGCTTTTCCACCGTTTCCATTAGCGGTAAACAAGATAATTCAATCTTTATCCTTTATAAGGCGATTTGATTACGCGAAAAGCGAGCGTGCACTTGAGAAAAACACCTTCCATGTGTGATGTATGTGTGTGTGTGTGTTTATTATATGTGTACTTTTAGAGTACATGGATATAAGTTGGAAAAACGGAAATATTGAATCCATTTAATTATGTATATATCAAAAATATTAAAAGCTTATTATTATATATAAATTATTTTTAACATATTCGATAAATATATCTATTTATTTTTTTTAATATATAATAAAATAAATTTGATAAACTTAAGAATTTGAGAGGAAATTTATATATATGTTAAAAATTTTTCCATATTATTAATTATCATTAGATTTTTATAAATGAAATGGTAAAAATTTTTGCTAGTATAAACTTGAATTTTTCTTTTAAAATTTTATTTTTTTAAACAATTAAGTCGAGAAACAATCAAAGGATTATTATTAAAAAAAAATAATTTTATGATATTTAATTGAAAAGACATACAACTTGATATATATATATATATATATATATAAATAATATTTTAGTAGCTATAAAGTCGTATTTTTTTTATCAAATAATCATATAGACAGATGATAGATATATAATATATGAAAAGCGTCGGAAAAACGCGGATCGTATTCGCGTTCGAAAGCTTTAATTTTTGATTGTTTTGAAATATAATACGTTTGTAAGGCATTTCTGTTCTTGTTTGCCTGTCAAAAACAAGAACCTTTTCGTATATTGAATCGATAAATAACCCGTTGTTCATTCGAGAGCCTAGTGCGTGCGCCAAATGGAAAATCGGATGAATGAAAGTTGAACAAATAAGATATTGATCCTGGCAGATTTGAAAAAAAAAGACAAATCGACACATTTGCGCCGGATTCATCTCGAAAACAAATCAAACGGATATATATATATATATATATATATATATATATATCCATTTATTTATTTATTTTTGTTTTCCCTCGTTTCGGATTTTCATGTCGATTCTGGTATGTGTTGAGATTTTTTTTTCGATTTTATTCACTCGACTTTAAAATATTTTTTTCATATATATATATATAAAATATAAAAATAATTATTACTTTTAAATTATATAGATTTTTATAATAAATAAATGAAAACACATTATTTATATGATTTTGTTTATAAAAGTAGTGTAAAATATAAATAAAAATTTTCAATATTGTTTATGTGTTTTGAATTTAAAAAATATTTACATTCAAAATTATAAATATAGAATCGATGACTTAACTTAAATAAATTTTGATACTTGAAGTTAATAATAATATTATTAAAGGATTTATGTATAATATTTCATTTAAAAATTGTATTAACCGGTTTAATAAAAAGAAAATTTTTTTATGTACATACATAATATAAAATATTTAATATATAGATTCAATAAAATATCAATTATGTGATAAATAATTGTTCATATTGAGTTATGTTTAAATATTTAAGGACGCGTTCTTACACACATATTTTCTTTTTAAACTGCTACATTTACGATGTTAAATAACCGAATTTAATTTTAATTTTTTAATATATAATTTATATATATATATATATATATATATATATATATATATATATATATATATATATATATGTATATACATTGGAAGTAAGCGAATAATAATAGCAGCGGAACGTTTTGTATGGCGAGAAATGTATCTTGAAGCGAAACCTTACAAATGTAACCTGGAAAGTCAGGCTTCGTATTGATTATCAGGCCACACACTTACCATAGATTCTGTCTGCTAGAAATACGTATTCGATTCCTTCAGAGGTCGCCAACCATTTATTCAATTGGATACTATAGAAAGTTTGAAATTACCTTTTGAGATCGACCGTTCTATCAAACGCATTAGTTTCTTTATTGTATATATATATATATATACAAAATATTCAATACAAATAATTTTAATACTATTAAAAATAATAAATATTATTGAAAATTATAATATTTCTGAACACGTGTTAATTAAAATTGTCTGGTTTTCGCTGCAAATTTTATAATGAGCACAAAACGTTTCAAAGTTTAAATTTCTTAACGAGCGAAATTGCATATTATTTCTGTGAGGAAAACGTCTTCGTCTGTTTCGGAAAATTGTCATGTTTTCCTTTTCCTTCCACTCTGCTTTTTAAATTTCCAGTTATATATATATATATATATATATATATATATATATATATATATATATATATATATATATATATATATACCGTAATGGTTTAGTGTAGTAAAAGTAATAGTTACAAATTATAGTTTTAAACTTTGGAAATGAGCCCGTTTCATAATTAAGTGCGGCGTTTTAAAATTTCATTTATAATATACATACATACATACATATATATATATATATATATATATATATATATATATATATATATTAATATACAGAATGATTTATAAATATTTGTATATGTACTATTTTAATATATTAATTTTATTTATGAAAATCATTCTAAATTATCACATTTTTATTTTAAAATATGTTGAAAATGTTAGAAAATCCATTTCAAGTAAACAGTGAATAGTTGAACGTCTACTTTAATCACTTTCAGGATTGATATATTATCAAGTTATTTAGTAGCGTTTAATCTTGACGGTGTTCGTTCGTCGTACGCTTTATCCATTAATCTATCGTTTCTAATATAAATTAAGAATTTATTCAATTTTTCTTTATATATATATATATATATATATATATATATATATATATATATATATATATATATATATATATATATATAATCGACTTGTTGTACATCGTTGAAATTAATACGTATCGGACAGTGTGGTAAATTTTGTTGAAAATTTTCCACGGGGAAATTCTATCAATTTATTCACATCCACTATGTTCGATACGTTTGTGTGTCGTATACGATTCCTGAAAACGGCACACCGCCGACCGGAAAATTTCCGATTTTCGTGGAAAATTGATTTTCTTATCTGGTTATGGGGGGTAAAGTCGCCGTTCGATTCGTATCGTGTGTATCGAATAAGTATGCTTACCCTTTTTTATTGTACTTATACCATATATGGTATATATATATATATATATATATATATATATATATATATATATATATTTATAAATATATTTTCTTCTTACTTACATACATATATATATATATAAATGTGTATATAATAATAATATATAGGTATCTCTATGTAATATTATTCAATAATACTTTTGTATCATACGAACGTTTCGCTTATTGCCGAATATATACGAGTATATATATTTATAATATTATATTTATGAGAATGGTAACTTTTATACGAAAAATAAAATTTTTATACGGCTTATCTGTTTCGTATTTCGTTATTAATAAATATTATTTTATATATGTATGTATCGTATATACAGGTAGTTGAGAAAATTGAGTGATTCATATTTAATATATGTATGAAATAATTGACAATAAAATCATCATTAGATTAAAATTATTTATGTGTAATTAAATAATATTTTATTTAAAAAAAAGTATTAAAAATATAATAATATATTATTATATAGTGAAAAAATATTTTTTTTATATTTATTGTGCATCCGTATATATGGGATTTAAATTGAAAATGAAAATAATAGCATATATTTTCTAAATCGCTATGCATATTGTATTATATATTAGACGTTATACCGTTGAATGTGAATTTTATAAGAAAGTGGATTTCAAATATGGAAATGAAAAATAAATTTGAGTCTTGGAACATTATTTATTATGGCGAAATCCGGGTCAGCGGAATATGTCTTTATATATTATTTCTGTTGAGATATATTAAAGTTGAACATTATGGTTTCAGATTATATTATATATAATAATAATATACATATATATTTTACGTTCGGATTTAAGGGTTTATATAATTTTATTGTCGTTTTTTTATTTTGCTGATATTATCTTTATATATTTATCTACTAATTTATATCATATATTCAATATTTTTTTTTATCAAAGATTTATTTATAAAATTATAAGCTTAAATTGACTGTATTACGTGAAAAATTAGCTTCACTTTCGATTGCTTCTATTTCTTTTAAATGGGTTTTAACTTAATTAGAAATATTGTGTAATTATTGAATAAAATAAAATAATCAATAAAATTATTTATATTAAAAAAAAAAAATGATGATAAATCGTCAAAAAATATTATTGTATTGATGTATAATTGTTTTTAAATTTATCGTAGTATAATTGTAATAATCGTTCAAAGACCATTCGAAGACCGTTTTCGGTCGCATCACGAGGTTCGATTCCCGATAATGGTCTTTCCATTTTACGAACGGGGACCATAATTTTCGGGTACAACGAAACTTAGCCGTCTGCCTACTTGGCTGTGGCATAATGGGCGAGTCTTTTGTTAATCTAAATTAGTCTCCGGCAAAACTGTTTTGAAGGATTAACCGGAGTAACGGGGACAAGGGTTGAATCCAGATTACCGGGGACAGATAATTCCCTATCAAACAGAAATGGAAATGTATTTTTCTTTTGTTGTGTTCACGAGCGGTCTCACGAATTGTCGTTTCGCGTTTCCCAATCAATTTTTCATTGGTACCCCGAATTCGTTTATATATATATATATATATATATATATATATATATATATATATATATTATTTTATTTTATTAAACCCCATTTTTTTCCCCTTCATTCTATCTTTTGGATTCCATTTGAACCGGTGGCGTTCGATGTAAATTCAAAAATGGAACATAATATATATATATATATATATATATATATATATATATATATATATATATATATATATATATTATTTCACTTCTGGCAATTAGTGAAGTATTATATGACATGGTGAATATATTTTATTTTTAAATTTTTATAAAAAGTGTCAATATTTTGATATAAAAATACTATAAAATATTATTTAAAAATATATGAAAATCGTATTGACAGTTATAATATAACTTTTAATCACACAGTTAGTATCTCATATATTAAAAATCTTTTTATCTTTTTTAATTAAAAATTAATATGTATGAACTTTATAAATTTTGATATATATTATAAAATAAAGGTTTTTTTTGTAAAAATAATTAAATAATTTTAGATTTAAAAATGAAAGTTTTTTTCAATAATTTATATATAAAAATATTTTATGTAGAGTTAAAAAATGTCTGCAATACATATTTTAATTTAAAATAATTTTAGTATTATTTTTTATATTGAATTTCTTTTATAATGTACAATTTTAAAATTTGTTTATTATTCTTATAATTTTTATACAAAACGCTAAAAGTAAATAAACGGTTGTTAAATTTTCAAAAGAAAATTAGTGGATAATAATAAATAAGAGTAGCGTAAATATTTACTTTTTATCCTTAAAATAAATAAATATAATGTAACACAATTTTTTTAAACGAAATATCTGTAAATGTCTAATATATATATATATATATATATATATATATATATATATATATATATATATATATATATATATATATATATATATATATATATATATATATATATATATATATATATATATATATATATATTATTCGCCAACATTTTTATATTGTTTTATATAATTATTATTTACGTTTTCGCACTCTTTTGATGATACTTGTCAGAGAATTTACATTTCAATTATTTCCTTTTTCACCGAGCATCTAGACAGGGTGTACGTGTTTTAATAATTAAAATATTAATGAGAATTTTCCGTAAACAACCCCCGTAAAAGAGCTTATAAATACAGAGGGGGGGGAAGAGCTGTGATAATTATTCATCACATCACCTTCGCATCATAAAAACGGAATTGACTTCGCCGTTGCACTCTTCTAAAAAAATATACAATTTTTATTTATTTATATACAAATGAAAAATGAAAACGTTCAAAAAAATAAATACGGGATTTTCTTTACGTGTCAGAACGTTTTTTTTTTTTTTTAGGGGGGTTCGTAGTCGTTTCACAAGAATATTTTTACGCACGTTACGTCATGCGTAGATGCGAATTCACTTCAAACTGAAGCATCCCCGGGGATTGTAAGCCTTTTGGATATTTCAACGATGGCAAGTTTATTTTTACCGAGGTGAAAAAGAGAGGAAAAGAGTGAGAGCGAGAGAAAACGAGGGAGAAAGTAAGAGAAAAACAGCGAGATGGGATGGAAAAAAAGTGATATTAAAACCGACACGTCGTTTTCGGATGTGAAAGTTTTTTTTTCAGGTCCTCGTGGAAAACTTTCCGAATTTTCGTTTCAAAGATATTAGAATTTGTACAATTTTTACGACGTGTCTAATAAAGCGTTTTATTGTATATTTTTTAATATAATATATATATTAAATTTTATAATATATTTTTAATATAACATTGAAAATCTATTCATTAACAATCGGATAAAATATAAATAAAAAGGTTCTATTTGAAGTACAGAATACATAGTTTAATTAATATATTTGTATTGCGAAGGACGAAGCCTTTTATTGAATCTGTCCTTCGCATTGTAAATCAAGTAATTAATTATACGCTTCATATGACAAATTAACGTTTATTTAACGAATAATATATCTCAGATTCGAGTCGTGTGCGATTATTTTTTTCATGGATCGAGCGATGAAATTCATATAATTTTATAGTTCTGTAGTGAAAAATTTCAATGAAATAAAGAAAAATGCTGAAAAAGAAAATAGTCGCCTTTCAGATGCAAATGTTTCATTATGACAATGCGTAAATTTTCATTAATTCCATGTAAAACGTGTTCCAATTTGACGAAAGGAATTTTTTATGACTCGCTAAATCATTCCTCATACACTAATCTTTTTTTTTTGTATGCGTGAAATTTTAATTAAAATTCTCTTTTTCTTTTTCCTTCGGTCGTAGTCAAACGAGACGAGATATAATCTCTTGTAACTTTCATATAAAAGCAGGGCTTCTTAACATTTTTTTTTCAAAAATCAAATAAAAAAATTAACGATCGAATATTATTGATATTGCTATTATATAGCAGACGTCTAAAATTATTATAATTACGTATATAATGCTTGTCATTTTCGATATTAATATCGTATATATTACGGTTAGTAATATGAAACGTCTTCGAAATAGTTTTCAACAATTAAATTCCGCAATATTCGGTTAATTATACGTCTTGCACGCGTTCTGGCGTCAGCTGAAATTATTGACTGAAAGCTTTCATCGTTGTCAAAATTTTGCACAATAGAACGTTTGCGATTCATTTTTCGAACAGTAATAACCGAAGATAAACAATAATTACCGAAATCGAGGGTGGAAGGGGGGAGGGGGTAGCACTTCATTATTATGCGTACATCAAGTTTTCCGGTGCGTGTTTCTGATTTATATGCGAAATAATTCGATTACTGAAAATTTTCAACGCTATAATATAATAATAATAAAGCTGAAATTGCTTTACGGCAACGTTAATTTTCACAAAATCGCCCTCGTATATTTTCGACTAAGTACGACTCTAACGGCATTTTAATTAAAGCGTTTAAATACGGAAAACGGACGAATTGAGGGGGGGGGGCGGGGTGCAAAATAATTTATCAATCCAAAAACGGGGGGGGGGGTGCAATTGTATCGAAAGAGCACAGATTGATTTTAATTTATAGGCACGGTCAGTAGGATTTAATCACTTCTATTTTTTTTCTCTTTATACCGGAACATGGTAATCTTTCTTTCTTTCTTTCTATTTTTTTTTGTCATCTCTTCTTTTCTTTAGAGAGAAACGTCTTTCTGTATCCGGTACACGTAGACGCATTTTCATATTCTTGTCTGCAAAATGAGATGTCGTCCGCCCAAAGCCCTTTTGTTCCTTTCGTTTTTCCCGTTGAACACCAGCAGAAATAAGGGTTCGTTAAAACCGGAGGATTATTAATTCGTCGCGTGTCTACTTAAACTCCTCTTGGGGGGTGTTAGTTTAAACTGGGCTAATCCTGAAACGGACTTAGAATACTATAGTTTTAGAATATCGTATAGAAACAGAGATTAAATATTTTTATTATTCCACTTTTCTCAATTTCGTATTGCTCATTAATATCCGTTAATATAATTTTTTTATATATTAATAATGTTAATATCAAGATTAATATTTTGATAATTTAATAATTCATTCGATTAAAATTTTAATTGACATATAAAATATTTCAGATTATGATTTCAGTCTTCCAAATGTCCAAAAGATTATTTTTTACAATTCACAAAACACTAAGTTAGCGTCTGAAAAACTGTGATTATAATCCTATTATTAAGATTAGTTCAAATAATTTTTCAGACATTCTTTGAATACAAAATTGTGATTTTTTTTAAGCTCGCTCTGTTAAATAATATTTTATTTCAATTTTTAAATGAATAATATTTTAAATTTAGATTTAATGACTTAATATTATAAATAAATCAATGTCTATAAACAAAAGACTTTTTTTCATATATATTTTATTATTTCATAAATAAAAAAAATATATTATACATATATAAAACGTGTTTCATATTTAATGAAAAATGTAAATGATATTTTTTATTATATATTTATATATATATATGTATATTCAATAATTATATAATTTATTAAACTCACAATAGATGGCAGTGAAAACCAAAATATATTCTCATTAGTCTAACAATAATTATATAATCGAACCTAAAACTTTTTCATTACGAAATTTTAAAACTTTTCAACGTGAAATTACAATATTATCCGAGTTTAACTAATATAAAATCCGCATTTAAAATAATTTTAAGCCATATAGCCGTTGTGTAATATACGTTAAATCTTTATTTTTTTTAGACGTACCAGAGTACTATCATTAATTTACTTTTAATCAAGGATGACAGTGTTCACGACCGGATGTTGGCCGTCGTCGGAAAAACTCCGGGAAAAGTGCGAACGAAATCCGGGGAACGCCGCACGTTCTATTTTTTTTTATTTTCTATCACCTACAGACGCTTTTTTTACGTCCGACGAAAACCATATTTGAGAAAATGCGAGAGACCGATTTATTCCGCTTTCCACTTTTCTTTTTCCACTCGTTCTTCTTCTTTCCTTCTGCCCTTTTTCTATTCACGTCGTCTAACATGTCGGTAGAACATTTCAAATTGTTACACACACGCAAATACGGTATACTACTTTTTTTTCTTCTTCTTTTTTGTCGCTATATTATTTTTATGAAATATGTAAGTATATATCAGAAATGCTTTTGTGATGGTATATGACGTGAACAGTTTTCCTAATTTTTGTATATTTTTACAATGAATATACATTTTATATTTAATAGATATATCTTTAAAAAATACTGTGTGAAATTAAGTATGTTTATAATTTTCTAAAAGCTTTTTGTACTACATATTTTTTATCGTAGTGTTAAAATTAATGATTTTAAATAGATTATAGTAAGAGTTTGTCATATGAAAAAATATTTATTCATTATTCATTTTGTCTGAAGTATAAAATTCTGAAGGGAATTTTCATTTTAAAGATTTCTTTATAAAAGAGAAACATTTTTCAACAACTTTTATAAAAAATATTCTACTTATTCTTCGAATATTAATGGAAAATTTTTACCAACGATATTTATCGTTCAATAATATTTTCTATACTAATATTTAGAATCTTACTTATATAATTATATATTTACATTAATTAATATGTTTTTATATGAAATCTTCTTTATTAGAAAAAAAAAATTTAAATATAAAAATGTGTTTTAGAGTGATTTGTGTTTAAAATAGAAAAAATAGAAACAAAATTATAAACTAAATCATTAAGAGATTGAAATATTTTTTTATATGTAAAAATACGAAAATTAAGTATATATAGGATAATATTTATTTTTTTATATTATATATAAGTAAAATAATGTGATTTTAATGCATATAAACCATTACAATTATAAAAAAGATGATTATGATAAAATATTCTTTTTATTTACATATATTTTTAATTAACATTTTTGACAAATTGGTGCACATATATATTTGTATAAAATATTAGTTTTTATAATCAAACAATACACAAACAAAATCATTAATATTCGATTCGATATGAATTAACGAATTAAATTAAAAAAACATAATCATTAAATTGTTTTAAATACGATAAATTTAAAATATAAAATATATTTTAATCTACTAAAAGAATTTTCTCATCACTTAAATACACTAATCGAACGCGTGCGGTTTTAATATGTGAAAAACAAGGAATACTTTTCAGCGACTAGAGTATTTCGCAAACAAACACGAGCAAAAACAAAAAAGAAAAGAAAGAAAATGAACTTTTCCGAGTACACGAGAGGGTACACAATGAGTGCCATTATTCTGACGATATATATATATATATATATATATATATATATATATACGTGTATATAACGTAGATTTTACTCTATTTTCACAAGCGGTATGCAAATTGCAGCACTTCATTTACATGAAGCGAATTTTCCCGATTTGCCGACCGATTTCCAAGCGAGGGGAGCTTCCGATTTCGAGCTTTTCATACGTGCGCGCGCGCGCGCGCTTTCTCTCGAAAGCTTATTTCGCGGAAAAGCTTTTCGGCAACAAAGACGCGATGAGATAAAACAAAAAACAAGAAAAAAAAAACGAAACAAAAAATAACAGGGCAAAAATGTCTCTCGTGCCCGGGCGCTTTTGTTATTCCCCGTTCTCGAAGGACGTCTCCTGTCTCCTGCAACGTATTATTTCCTCTTTTAACACCGAAGGTTTTTTTAATTATAAAAACACACACACACATATATATAGTATACGCGTGGTACTGAAAAGCTACGTTTTCGGACCCGCATACATTTCATACCGCATTTCGTTTTTATAATATATATACATATATATATATATATTTGTGCTCGTATACCGTTTTATATTTTCTCTTTTTTTTATGCTTTTTTCCCGTAGATTTTCTTCTTTTCCACGGGCATGACAGAAAAAAAATATAACGTTCTTCTATCTCTCGCCCGGTATTACGGCGTAAAAAGCGACCACTTTTTGTATTCGCATAGTTTCCGATTAAATGTCGCGCGAATGGAGAATATCATAAAATAAATAAATAAATAAATACATACACACACACACACACACATATATATATATATATATATATATATATATATAATAAAATAAAATAAAGAAAAATTCGAAATTTCATCAGCACAATTTCTCTTTGTTTGTATACAATATTTTGCTTTGTTGCAATTTTTAATTTGTTGAATATGTGAATATATTTTGAACTTTTGTATAAGATGTGAAACAGACAAAAATATATATCAAACAATAATTTGGTATTATTTAATCATAAAAATTTATATCTCACAATCATTTAGTAATAAATAATATTTTAAATATTATTAATTTAAATTAATCAATTTTGTGAAAAATAATTTGAAATTATCAATCTTGAAAAAGACATTAGTATTTATAAAACTTTCATCAATCGATATAATAATAATTATTTTTTGTGAAAATTGTATTTTACACTAAATACAACACTCAATTATAATTAATATATAAGGGTTAAATGTACAAATAGAGAAAAATTATTTCATATCTCGTTAAATCGAATCATTTTACTATCAATTTTAAAATATTTTTTTTGAATAAATTTATATGATAAAAATGAAATTTAAAAATACGTTAATATTATAACGTAAATGAATGTATTAAATTTTGTATTTAAATCAATTGAAAATATTATGTAAAATTTTGAAAAAAAAAGTAAATATTAAAAAATTATATTTTTCATCGATATTCTTCCTTTAAAATTTACCTCGTGTTTTCGCCGCATTTTCTTTCCGACGGCGTCTCATCGAAAATTAACTCGTAATGAAATTTTTGACAGAGTCGTCCCTTTTCGTTAAACGGGTCTTAGAAGTAAAAAAAAAAATAAAGATAGAAAGAAGAAGAGACGTCGTAAAAAATAAATTAAGACGAACGGCGGCCATGTGGTTCCGTCGGAAAAGCCTTTTCTCTATCCCTTTTTCACGTTCGGGCGGGGTGGGTGGTTTTTCCGCTTTTCCCCGACGATGACGGTATCATAATTTTTGCAACGGATGCTGTTCATGGTGTTCGTGTTTTAGGCGACACCGAAAGAGTTAAGTGACTATAAGAGGTCAGAAAAGTAAAAAAAAGAAAAATAAAATAAAAATAATAATATTACGACTTTATTATGTTGCGAAATTGGTCTGTTTTCATTTTAATTTGTTCTCATAAATAAAACATGGATCGCTATTCTTGGCTTTTTAGACGCTTGTTTATATTATGAGAAATATTTTCATTTTATTATTTTTTTTTTCGTTATAAAAATAATGAAATTGTTTTCTGTACAGTTTTTATAGATATAAGTTTCATTTTTTGAAATGTCAGCTCAATCTTTAAATGATATTTTTATTAAAGATTTGATATGTTACGGAATTCTTTTTAGAGCAAAATCATGTTTCATTTCAACGTCAAACATTTAATATTATTTCTTATATCTATATTATATATATATACAGAAATTTTCCATAGACTTAAGATATTTTTATATAAAAATTAATATCACATATTAGACAGAATAATATATACTTTTAAAATTAGTCTTCTTCTCTTTTATTAGATTAGTTTTATTAATAACCGAAAACTTTTTTAATAGAATGAAAAAAAAAAACAGGTATAAAAAAGCTTTGGTTTCTCTTTTTTAAGTATATATTTTCGTATCCGCTTTTATATCGCTTTGAATGCATACAATTAAAACTTTTTGTCGGTGGAAGAAAGAAAAACGACGTTAAGACGAAAAGTAAACTTTGCTAAATAAAAATTTATCCTCGATGCTAAAGCATAAATCGAGCGAATAAAAAAAATATGAAGAAAACAGGACCTCCTCCTATTTTTTTATTTTCATCAAATTAATTAAAGATTTCAGTGAACGACGAATACAAGTGCGTAGTAATAACATTCTTTCGCAACAACTATCTATTCGATATACGTCTTTTGTAAATAATTAATCTTTTGACCCGTTTTACTTTTATATTATAAAATTATATATTTAAATGTAAAAATTAAAATTTTATTTTTTAATGAATTTTATACTTGAAAAAATTCAAGATGAACTCAATAAATTATGTCTAATTCGTATTTTGGATTTCAAAATTGATTAAAAAATCTATTATTTATGAAAGTTTAATGTTATGAAATAATAGTTTAGATATTTTTATATTATATAATATTAATTTTGAAATGAAAATTTATATTAAATAACAAAAGATGAGCTTTTTCTGACATAAAAATATATTCGAAGCACAAATTAACCGCAATAATACGACATTGAGTATTCTTATATTTATTATGATTGAAAACGATTCCAAAAAAAAAAAAAAAAAATCAAAAATTTATTCCATAATATTTCACGATAAATTCTGCAGTCTATCACGTGTCGCCTTTAGAATTCACGTGATTGAACCGACAAAGGTTACGCGGTGAATTCGCAACTTTGGAAAAGGTTATTTTATTATATACAAAACGCTCGGTTAAAGTAACGTTAACGGGCGCGTCTATATCTTTCGAATAAAGGTTAAAGTGTATTTTATCTTATCTTTTTTTTATTCTTCTTCTTTTTTCGTCTTTTATGGTAGAAAAAAAATTGCAAGAGCGAGAGAGAGAGTAAGGGAAAAAAAATCTCGATACATTCTATCGCTACAATAGTTTTCAGATACATTATAACTGCGTAAAAGCGATTGGTTCTACGGATTTGATCCTTATAATGGTCGAAAAATGAAAAATGTGTTTTTTTCCTTCACACACACACACACACACATATATATATATATATATATATATATATATATATATATATATATATTAAATCGATATTTTATATATAAAATTCTACGTTAATATAACGGATAAAATACGAATATTTTTTTGTTTCATATGATTTTTTATTATAATGTATTTTTTCTTCGTTTCTTCTTTAATATTAAATATATTGTATTAAAAAAAAATGCTTATGAAATCTTTATAGTTTAAATGAATCCGGTGTATTTTAATGTTGATCTATTTTACTGTAGTCAATATTTTTTTATTTAATATATAAATATATATGGTATTAAATAAAAAAATGAAATTTAATATGTATATATATATATATATATATATATATATATATATATATATATATATATATATATTTAAAGTGATCTTAAAAATTAATTGAATTACTTTATTCCGTTTTCTAAGATGTGTTTTTTTTAAGAATATTGTATTATATGTAAAGTGTTAATTATATTATGCGAGTTTTCTTTGAAATATTTTATCAAAATTATATTATATAAAATGTTCATCTATTTAATTAAAACAATGGTTTTTTTATTCATTAAGCAAAACATTTAAGCTATATAAAATTCTAATATCTTATTTTATAAAAGTAATGTCTTTCATTCTAAAGATATTTTAAAAGAATACACCTAAAAATAATAAAAATATTCAGGATAAATTTCTAAAATAAAATTATTCCTATTGGATTCTTGCTTCTCATTGAAAACCGCAATATTGAAAAGAACAAAGATTTTTATTTTAATTATATTTATTGATAAATATTTAGACATTAATTTCTTAAACGAAATTTAAATTAAATCTAATTTAGCAAAGGTTAATAAATGCTTCAACTTTGCAACAAAATATTGTAAACGTTAAGCAAACTTTTCATGTTTTATTTCAATATTTAATCTCATAAAACGAGAGTTAAAACACTCGAAATAAAGGCAAAGGTTCATCTTATATTGCATTCGTTATTTTTAACTACGATCTAACGACGTAAAGATTAACGTCCACTATATTTATTTCACCTTGACATTATTACAAAATATATACATATATTTATATAATATTACTTTCGTACGATTAACCTTTTACACGACGTCGTAACATCGTTTCAATTTTTCCCGACGTTATTAGACTGAAATATCGCACTGTTTCGCCCTTGATCCGTCTTGCTAAAAAAAAAAGTAAAAAAAATGCACGTCCGTCGTCACTGTGACTACGGCTGACTTGATTAAATGTGGCGACGTAAGCCGAAACGAGTCGACCCCGTTTTTCGACCGTCGTAAATTAAGTAAAGTAACGGCGGTAACGTCAAACGGAAGCGGCTCGTTTCAGCGGAATCCTACATATTTGTGCAACCGTTCAACATTTGTATGACTTTGCATAGCTAAAGCCTTATTTATGTGTTCGTGAAATTTTGAAAAGTTTGAAATATTCATATTAGATTATTCTCGCGTTGATAATCTTAAGTCCTATCAATGGAATATGATCTAATCTATATGTTTCACAACATATTCAATATTGTTATATATTAATATAATCTTATATATTTTAATTGTGGTTTACTATTGTTATCATTATTATATTCAAATAAATATTTTTACAATAATAAAACCATAAAATTAAAGTGCCAATTACAATATCCTCCGTATTCACCAGATTTGACGCCTATAGATTTTTATGACTTAAGCAACATATTTTATAGACAACGTTTTTTATCAGATAAAGACGGTATAACAATTAAAAATCATTCAGAATTATATTCTAAAAATATAATATAATTATTAAAAAAATATATATAGAATTCATTCATATTTTATGAAATTATTCTAAATAAAAATAATTAATCTATATTATTATATTGATTTATGTTATGTTTATGAACGAATATCTGTTCATATTTATTTTATACGAAATTAGAGAATTAAATGTAAATATATATAATGAATATATAGATTAATATAGTGTGCTTTCTAATATAATATAATATATACGATGAAAGTGCACGTGTGCTTTATGTATAATCGTGGTTGCATATTAAATGTATCTCAGCTTATGTATAATGTAGATAATATTTGGCTTTCGAACAGATGATGTTACGTCATCTAAAAGGTTATCGTCGGCGAGCTTTCGGCGAGCTTTTGCCACATAGGTGATATTTATTATAACCGTGTATATTCGGGAAGCGTCTGTCGGGGTCGGTAAATGGTGTAATAAACTCGATAGAAGGTGGGCGAAAAACCCCCGAAACCTTCGACGGACGAAAGCTCGACAATTCGAGTCGGTCGTTTTTTTTCTCGGAAAATGACCGCGTGACGTATAATGGTCATTCGTCGATATGAAAACTCGGTCGATCAATTTTCCGACCCTTCAAAAAGAGAAAAAAAAAGAAAACCTTACAGTATCGTGTAACTTTTTTTTTTACCTTTTATCAAAATTTTGAGTGATTACATTTTATAAATATATACAATGTATTATTTATAAATTTAAAATGTTGATTTTTTTTTCATTTTCAATTGAGTCATTAATTTTATAAGAAATTTTTGAGTATTATTTTACAATTAAAAATAAATATTCTAACATACAATATATTTTTCAGTTGAAATTTATAACTATATCAAATTTTCAGATAAGTTAAATCTTTTTTATAATATTTTTATTTAAATTTGTAGCATCATATTGTGAAAATATAATATTCTTTCTTCTATTATTCTAATAAAATATTAAATATATTAACGTATAAAACATATTTTTATAAATCCGTAATATATTTCATACATAACAAATAATAAATTATATTCTTACATTATTTATTGTCTGTCAAATTTTTCTTTCATTGCGTGAAATATATTATTTACGAAATATTCAGAATATTATATCGATTATTGTACTATTTTATAATATATCATCGTGTTTACGACGAAAATCGACTGTATTGATTTATTGTGAATTATATGATATAATTCGTTACTTTGATAATTAATATAAAGGCTAATTTAATGAACAATATAGGAGAATATAAATTAATAACAATTGATATACATTAATTTTCAATATTATTTATATACAATTCATATGATATAAATTATATTTTGATAAGTCAATTTCACCATATTTGATATTTTATATTCTACTATTGTTTTATTAAGACATATTGAACTTGTATTAATAATATACGTGATATTTGTATTTATAATATATATATATATATATATATATATATATATATATATATATAATATAATATAAAAGTTGGTACGATGGGAAAATAAGAAAGTCAATTTTCTCGTGGTTCAAATCCACTCGTCTTTTATATATGTTGTGTAAATATATAAACGATAGCGATTTTTTTATAGCCGTCAAGAGCGAATCTAGAGCAAACATCTAATTCGGATGCACAATAAAATGAAAACGAAAAAAAAAAATTGGACCTCTATAAATATATATATATATATATATATATATATATATATACACGAATGTATTATATCATGTATGTGTAAGAAATGTGCAAAAATTATGGGATGTAAGTGAATATTTATTCATGATATATAATAAAATTAAACATTTTCAGTTAAAATATATTGTATAAGTTAAAGAAATACGTTTTTTCAAAATTTAATTGTATTGTTCGATGATGAGACTGACTCATATTTCGGAATTATAAAATGTTATGCAGATTTCACAGATTTATCTGCGTAAATTTATAATTATAATGCACCGGCATTATAGGTAAGACCTTGAAGAGTAATGCCTAATTAAAAATTATAAAGTTTGTATTTGTATTAATTTAACATTTTTTTTCCGACTCTTCGGTAAAAATAAGCCACGAATTATTGCGTTCTAGCGTGTTCTATTCTAGAATGTATATCCTTTTTGGGGTCACCGGTTTCTGTGATATATGTCTCCATATATATTTATAGAACGTTACTTGTTCGATCCGATCATCTATTATGTATACAAATATACAACACAGACGATGCTATTATGTATTACTCGGTAGGAACAGATCACTAATTTACATCTATGTAAACAAACTGTGCATTCATATAAATGCTAGGATATAAATATATATATATTTTTTAATAGAATTGCATGGTTTATTTTCATACGAAATTTATGCACATATGCCTTTTGTGATCTCACACTTTCGTATATTCTTATATACATATATATATATATATATATGTACACAACACATGTATATTTAAAAGCAACCCCTAGACGTTGGCAAAAGGTTTTTGCGGGCGTTTCGTCTCGGCACGGGCCATACTCGGATTTTAGTGGCGGTCATAAATCTTTTCGCGCGCGTGCAAGAAACTAGGCCGAAACGAATAAGGCGGCGGAAAATGAGTTTTCCGGGGAGGGTGGGGGCGGGGAGGCGACGAGTCGACGCGGATGACGCTTCCCGAGGGTGGCGGCCTTTCCCCGATGTCGGAAAAGCGGTGTGAGACACAGGACACAAGGGACACAAAACGAAAAACACACGCCCCCCCCCCCCTCATGCAAGATATCGATTTTTCGCTTCGAACGAAAGTTTACTTTCACGGTCGACCGTGAAAGTCCGTCATCAATAAATACAACGTTTACTATAATATATACATGATCATTTATCTTGTAATAATAATAAATTATTAAATTAAAAAAATATATATATAATAATTCTGGTTCAATATAGAGCGGTAATAAAAAAGGTTGCTTGTACTAAAACATTTACTCTGAAATAAAGTTTTGTATGAAATGGAATAAATGATAATTGGAATAGGCTATATATATATATATATATATATATATATATATATATATATATATATATATATATATATATATATATATATATATATATCTTGGGAGTACTGCATGTGAAAAAGCATTTTTCATCTCAAGTGTTCTAATTTTCTCTCAGTATTCTGTTCTATATATATTATATATAAACGAATATCGTCATATTGCAAAATTATACCCATATGGTTTATTAACGAGCTTTTCTTATGATGTAAACTGAAATATAGTATATCTGCTTGTTGTTTCAAATATTTATATTATTAAATATCAAATCGGAATGAATTTATTTCAAATATACCATATATGTTAAATTTTTTTTAGATATAAAATTTTGTCTCTTATTATAATTTTATATAAAACTGTTCTAATAGAATAAAAAAAATATAAATAATGATTTTCTGATTTGTAAATGTTTCAACGCTTTATAAAAATTTTGAATTTTGGTCCTTTTATATAAAAATGGTTCGTAATTAATCTCATATAAAACTTTAAGTACAATCAAAATTATTTTTGTCACAAAGAGAAAAATTTCTACTTAAATTTTTTTTAGCTATTTTTAATAAAAATATATATTTTTTAAATTCATTGCTTGTTTTCATATTTGATATTCAAAAAGCGATGTGATTATAATTTATCCTTTTTAATATGGAAAAATTAATTTATGAATTTAATATTTAATATACATTAGTTTTTTTAATATGATAACATTTTAATGTTCTTGGTTCAAGTTAAACTAATACTAAAAAATTACATTCGATTTCTTATTAGATAACAGTATCAAAAATTATAATATTATTCATATTGAAAAAAATGTATTATTATTAATACAAATTTAAATATTTTTATCTAATTATTAATATAAAAATTAATTACGCGAATATAATATTTATTACATAAACTTTTTACATAAGTATATATAGTATATGAACAAAGCACACAAACTGTTTAAAATTTTGATAAACTTCATCTTTATAGTTTGTTATTATAGTAAACTGCCAAGATAATTTTTATTAAAAATTGTAAATTACTGTTTATTTTAGTGTTAAATAAGGCTTTTTACGTCGACGTTTTTGTTATCATCATACCGTTTGAAATATTACACACACACACACACACACACACACACACATATATATATATATATATATATATATATATATATATGCGAATTTTAATTAATTCATCCTTGAAATAGCGAAAGATAATGGTCGTAGTCGTTGTGTTTTTTCGACCTTTTTAATACGACAAAAAAAAAAAAAAAAAAAAAATATATATATATATATATATATATATATATATATATATATATAGGATATTAAAACATAATAGAAAGTAATGACGTGTAAAAAAATCTTTTGTGACTCTCTGGGTTTAAAACAAATATGAAAGACCGTTGAATTTTGACATCTTTTGTTTGAATTTTTCATTAAGTCGCCATATTTTTTTTCTAGTCCGTTCAACGATTTCGGATAGTATTTCTTTATCTTTTTTTGGGGGGGGTTTGGGGGGGGTCAAAGTGGGGCACTTTTTAAAATTAATATTTCGAATGATAATTTGGAAAATATTTTGTCGAAAGTGTGTATTGTCCGAACATAATTTATTTTACTGCGCACTCAAATCTTATTAACGTCAAGTAATAAAGAAAAGAAGTACTCGTTCGACTTTACGAGCGATTCGACTACGCGAGAACAAATTATATAGGCGTCAAGGCATCGGTCACAGTGAAAACGATTTTTATTTTAATTATTTTATTTTTTTCTAAATATATATATTTTATGCGTTTTATTTAAATTGATATATTAAATAATATATTTTAATATAATCGTGTGATGTAATATTTAGAGTTGGAAATATCGTATTTGTGTTCGATATTGTAGTATTTTCACGGTAATAATTTGTATCAAATAATATTTGAAACGTATTTGTGTTATTACAATATCTAAGTCATAAACTTGATTAAAACTTGAAAATTGACATTGTTGAATATAAATAGATTTCAAATTTAGTAAATTTACATTTTGGTGATAGCGAAATTTGAATAATTCTTGGAAAATAGGAAACCATTATAATATTTGATATTTTATATAAAATTAATTTTACTTGACATAATAATTTTGATATTTTCCTATATTAAAATTAATATTTATATATTTTGAATTCAATTTCTATTCGAATCGGTTAAAAAAAATAAGAATAGCATCCATGATATCGTCGTATAATTATTTTTTTAATTTTGATTTAAAACATTCATACCTATTTTTTTAAAATTATAAAATTACATATACATGATATCTATTATCATATCATATAGTTATATATTGTTATAAAAAATTTAATTTAAAATGTAAATTTTATCGATTTTAATCAACACTTTCTATGACCGTCGCCTCGTTAACACAAAAGAATAACGGCTGTTTATTGCCGTTAAGTTTTATCGCTTTCACAGAGACGTGAATCAATTGAAGTTTTGATTAATTAATTACTGGTTTAGTTGTGGAAATTTTAAGGGAACCATTGTAGTCGAGATCAAAGTGTCCTGGCCGGACTATTGTCACACTTCCGTCCACTGAAGGGGATGTATAAACGGGTTGAAACAAGGGGTTGAATCGGGGGGGGGGAGTATCGTTGATGAAAATTTAACCAGATTATTTCAAGGACGACTCGTCTACCCTAGGACAGGATTATTACGTTGAAAATTGGTAGGACATTATGTAAGAATGTTATTACTCTGTCGGCTTAAGGACGTTTACAATCTGTATGAAGGCAAAACGATACTATTATTACTCGTATATGTATAATTCTGTGGTTCCATTCTCTTTCTTGCTGTACGAATTTATTTCCGTCGGCTTTTCCTTTTCATAATATATAAATATTTTTCGGCCTTATCAAAATGACAGATTAAACTCGCCATTGTTCAAAAGTAAAATTCCGTTAAAATTATAAATATATATATAACACTGTGATCAAAAAGTAAGGTAAATTTGTTTATAAAATATAAATTCTTTATTTATTCATACAAATCAACTACATCCACTTCAAAATAATCTCTCAAGACAATCTTCGATTCGGTTTTTATCTTCACAATCGTGTCAAAACGGCATCTTCGCACTAGTCTTTTGAGTTTACCGAATAGCCAAAAGTCGCACGGAACCAAATCGGGCGAATACGATGGTTGAGGAACGATATGAGTCGAATTTATGGCAAAAAAGTCGCGAAGAACCAATACAGTATGACATGGTGCATTATCATGATGAAGGAACCAAGAGTTGTAAAAACACGTGTAACTCGGAGATAATTAAACCTTTTGACAAACAAACGCTTGACAAATGTTATAGACAGTTCTATCAACTTAGGAAAAAAAAATAATTTACCCGAGTTTTAAATGATAATTTCACTTTACTTTTTGATCACAGTAGTAATATAAATTTCTATAATAACAATTATCAAAATAATAAATAAGATGAAAAAAAAAACTTTATTTTTTTATGCTTATAATAATATGAAATTTTTACGCTGAAATATATTTTGAATATATTACAGAATTACTCTCTCATGTATATCGAATGTGAAATACAATATATATACGTGCTTATATGCGCGATGAGGGCGGCAGAAGACGATCAGAATGAAAATACGTGGAAAATTTTCGATGGGGTCGGAAAATTATGCTCTTTTTATACGAATCCGCATATCAGATACCGAGAAAATCTCATATAAAAAAGCATGAAAAGCGAGCGAATTCGACTTTCGATATTCAATATCGTAAAATTTATATATATATTTTTTTCGATTTTTTTTTACTAACAATCGATACCCTTTTTACGTATTTTAACGAGACTCAGTATCTCGGAATGTAAATTTAAGTATTTTTTTTAAATTATTATTAAATATATTCTTTATAGATGTTTATGGGAATCGTTTAAATACAGATTATTTATATATATATTAATATACGTTATATAAAATTAAATTATTCTGAGAAATAATTATGTTATTTTTATTATATATAAGGGAATAAATTTAAATTAATAAAATCAGTCGTTTATCGATAAAATATTTTTTAGCAATTATAGTTTAAATATATTGATGAATAAATATTTTAATTATTTTTTTTGTTTATAACTGATAATATTCGACATAAATTTAGTAATAATAAAATATTTTGAGAGATTCGATATTTTCTAAAATTAAAAATCGGTCTTTTTATGACACTTTTAAGGGAGGCTCACTAATGTAAATTAAAGTGTCTCAATGTTTGCCGACAGATTTTCCGCGACCTTTTTCACGGTAGTTTTCTTTCCTATGAAAAGTGGCGATGTCACATTTTAGGAGATTGAGGGGCGGCGGGGGAGTTTACGAAGAAGAAGAAGAAGAAAGCGGACACCCTGTCATTTATTATCTCGGCAAAATAACGGGTAGCAGCCACTACATAAACAGGTATCAGTTTTACCCTTTGCAATGACGAGCGCTGACGTGATAAAGACATAAAATATCATAAAGGCGACGAAAAACGTCGGAAAATTCGCCGTCCCGCTCCATTTTACGCTGTAAAATGTCATTTTATTACGAACGCTCTTTATTAAATCTTCGCTCGCCCTTCGTCGGGGCGGGGGGTTGATATATATTATTTTATTTTATTTTTTTTTTTGTTTGCCCTTCGACGTCAAACTGAGGGTTCGATTCGTCGCCTTTTTCGTTGGAAAAACGGTGAAATTTGTAATTTTAATCGGGAACGACGGGTGCATATCCCGTGTAACTGTTATAACTGCGAAATGTCGAAAAGTTTCGAGGCGGCTTGTCGTCGAAAATTCGACGGGGTGCGCCGCCATTGACAAGGGTTTCAAAATAGGAAATTAATAAAATTTATTAAAACAATCATGCGGAAGATTGGAAAATTTTCGCTGAACATAAATGAGAAATTTAAATATATATTATACATGAACAAAATATTTCATTTATATTCATGAATGCACAAAAAATAATTCTCTATTATTTATATATAAATAATTAATTATTTTTTATATATCAAATCTTTCTGAAAATATTGATAAGCATGAAGATCAGACGTAGAACTGGAAAATTCAATTCTAAAGTGAAACATTGACCTTTCAAAGGTTATCGCGTCACTGATTTATTTTTATTTTAAAATATAATTTCATATTTTTAAATTCAACAATTGTTTCTTTAATATACATATTTACGATTATTTTTGATTATCTAAAAATTATTAGTATCATTTTGTGAATAATTTAATATTATAAAAAATGAGTTAAATCGATTTAATTAATATTATAAAAAAAATATGAATGATGTATAATTTTATTATTCTTCAACATTAATTATTTTTTAAATATTACGTCGACTTCTATTAACATTTTACATTATATAATGGTATAAATATCGACATTTTCTTTATATAATAATATACTAATATATTTTATTTTATTATATCGAAATTTATTAATAATTTTAATAACATTATATGGATGAGCATTTTACGAAATATTCACGTAACCGAAATTTTGCTTTATTGTTGCTTCAACACGACGATAACAATAAACGTCGAAGAGGCGACCGTCGAATATACAAATATAATTTTGCATATAATATATTATTATTATATAACATGTGAAAGATTTTCCGTGGCTTTCCGACCGTTCAAATTTACCCTTCAAAAGCCTGAATAGCCTCGGCCTATTACGGTTCGAATAAAGTTATAACCCTTTTGTGGAAAAAGAGGAGAAAAAAAAAACCTTGTTATTTTGACTGTAAGATTCGTTTCGATTATACATTTTGACCATCGGGTTTGCGATTTGCGTTATATTCGACGAATGTTTAATTTTTATACTGATTTCAATCGGATTAAATATATTATATAGTTTAAGTATATATTTTTATTAATTTAATTTACCGATATATTGATATTAAACCTACTCACACTTAAGTAGTTATTATTTTTATAATTACATAGATAATCATTATTTTTTTCTTGAATGAATGAATAAAATAACGATATAAATATCACTGTACGTTTAAATATGTTAGAGTTGTATAAAAATTTGAAAATAGTCAAACTGAATGATAGTGGTGAATTCAATGTCAATATCTATAAATTGAAACCATATATATATATATATATATATATATATATATATGTTTATTTGAAATATAATATAAACTTTCAATTGCTCATGGAAAAATGTATCATCTCTACTTTTCAGTTCAAAAAATAATTTTTATTCTAAAATATTAATTTTACAGTAGAATATTATATTTAATTAACTAGTTCAAAATTATAGTTGGTTTAATTGTGTAAAATATGAAATGGTTAAATTAGTTATAATTCAAAACTGTTTGGTAGATCTAAACTTTAATGGTTGGATAATGTGATAAGGGATGCAACTGTAACTGAAATTGAAAACTAGAAGTCATGAACTAAAGTTAATGGAAAATCAAGATGTTTTTCCATATAAATAAAGATTCATAATCATTCAGTTATCACACAGTAAAAACTGTTATATTGATTTATATATATATATATATATATATATATATAATTTTTTTTTTGTTATGAATGATTCTGATTCTCATATATAATATGAAAGTTTTATTTGGATATGAAACACAAAAAAAAATGACATAAACACGAGAATCACGAACGACTGAAAGAGGCTTTTCGTTGTCTGAAGTGCGTTGCGCATGTTCGCCTTTTTCGTATATTTTTTTTTTTTGTGGACACATCGTTCGATAAGTATGTACGATATGTTTGACGAATGTAAGAGACACATTGTAGGCTTCGAACCCGGCATGAACTCGCTTATTGACACGGAGCTTTCATAGAAAATTTCCAGACTCTCGATGGTAAACATCGTAGATTACTTAGGCGAGCTGAGTGCTTGCCGATGTTCTTTTTGTGAAGCTTCGATTCCCCGGAGCTTTCCGCGCGGTCCCATCAAAAGCTCTCGCGGGACAACAGACTGTGCCAATAATTAATATAGCAATTTTGTAAAAGGGAATATTATTATATTTATATATAATAATATATATATATATATACATTTATAAATAATCGTCTTTTGTGTTGTGACGAGAAATTTACCTCGCGTAATGAATCTCGTGCGACCGGGGAATTTCAGTTCGATCCTATTAATCATAGGAAAATTGATGGATTTTTACGGCGAGTCAGACCCTCGGCTCTGGTGAATTTGATGGATTAAAATCGTGCACGACGACAACGATATATATTTTATAATAATTCAATATGACTATTAAAGTGAACGACGTTAACACGCTCGCGTCTATTAAGAGTGTATTGTTGAAGCGTATTTTATATCATTAAAATACGTGTTCGTTTTATTATATAATAGAATTTCAATATTTATCTTTTTTTTTGTTGTCGTTTATATATGATTTATTATTATATATATTTAACATATCTTAGTGTAATATATTTTTAAAATTTTTATATTTTAATATATAGTTTATATGAAATAGTAATGAATTCTGTAATGATATTAATTTTTTGCTTTTTCAGTAGAAAATTTAATATAATATTAAATATATATCTATTAATATATATGGATTCAATTTTAGTGGTCATGAAATTATAAACTAATGACTCAATGGAAAACGAAATTAATTATTTATATTATAATATATATTTGATGAATGATATATTGTATAAGCGACATCCTTAATCCAATATTCAATGAACATATTGGACAAATATGTTCCTTTTTTGTTATATACGTTTATTTAGATTGCATTATTTGTTAGTTTGTTTATCTGGTAAAAATATTTTAATCAATTTTTTGAACATTTATCAATATGCAATTGATCTAAAATTTTGTGTACACGTTCATTTTTGATGATAATATATTAATAAATTAAAATATTTATCAATTAATTGATCAATTAGTGGTAATTAATTAATTATATTACAGCGACATCTATATGTAAAAAAATACTTTATATTTTTTTTATCTGTATGGTATGTTGATAAGAAATATATCTAACATTTTATATAAATATATATATATATATATATATATATATATAGAATCTATCAGAAGGATCAAGTTGAACATTTGAATCACTTAAATAATTTTCACTAATAGTATTCTAAACTCAGTTTATTCCGTTCGGTTTCTCACGATGTTAACTTCGTTTTGTTTATTTATTTATATCGTATACGAAACAAATTCTTTATCATATCGGAATAGATGGATGCCGACGACTACGACGACTACGACGACTACGACGACTACGACGACTACGACGACTACGACGACGACGACGATCCATTTTCCAGTGTTTTAGTTCGCAAAGTAAAACCGGTGACCCGTAACGTTATACGGATTTATATTTCGGATAGTCGTCCACGTATAAAAACACCAATCTGCGTGTTCTTCATGCTCAACCAAACCCTGGGCAATTGCTCAACGACGATCGGCCGGAAATTTATCGGGGTTCCAAGTGGCACCGTGTCCTTCATCTTTATCGTTTTTGCACTTTTCATATTGAATTTGAAAGTTTACGAGTGTGTGCTTGTGTCGAGTCGCTAACTATGAACACAATTTTTATATATATATATATATTAATATTTTTTATAATTTTGATACAGAATAATTATTTCAAAAGATAATTACTCTTTTCGCAATTAATATATTTTTATTATTTATTCATCATATATACTCAACGTTTCAAATAGTAACGAAAATTTATTTTTTTTTAAATTTAGCTTAAAATATTTATCAACTAAATAATAAAAAAAATTGTATCAAACGGACTTTGCCTCAACCTCCATATTCATCAGACATGGCCCAATTCGTGTAACAAAAAGATAAAATAAAAAGAACTTAGAAGGTTCGTTGTTTTATAAGCTTATATGAGATTAAAGTGCATTGTTGAATGAGCTTTAAGCTATTTCAAAGATCAAATTCCAGAAGTGTTCTAGAGATTGCAAAAAGCGCTGACGTAAGTGTAATAGTATCTATTGCAGACAATGTTGAAGAGAATAACATCGATGTAGACTAATAAATATATTTTTTTCAAAAATAAATAAAATTGTTATTTTGTTGAACATCGTATATATAAAACGGTATCGTAAAGAAATATATATGTAGCAAATTTTTGTGTAAAAAATTTTCCGTGACGATTTTTCGCGTGCGGTCTCGTCATTTTCCGCTAAAATTCGAATTATGAACTTAGTGTGCGGCGAATAAATCGATTTTTATAAAATTCACAGCGTGAGGAGTTTGAGAGGTTCTAAAAATAAAACGACCGCATATATAAAAAGGGGTCACGATGTATCATCGTAGCGGTAAAAGCCTCTTTAATCCGACATAAACCTTTTCGGGAACCGCGCCTTCCGTTTTCGCCATTCGCCACCGAAATCGATGCATTTTTATTTTATTGTATTATATGTATGAAAATCGTCGTCGCCATAAAGGAATTTAAGGATTTTTCACGCGGATTTTCAATTTGAAAATTGTTAATTAATGAATGTTACGAAAATGTAGAAAAAAAAGTGTGTCGCATGACAAATTTATTGTTTTTCGCAAAATGCGACCGCAAAATCCTTGAAAATTTTCGCTAACGTTAATACATTTACTTTGATGAAGTCGTATGCTAATGAGTTTTCGTGGAAAATGTAACTATGTCAAGAAAAATATTTGAGACATTTCGTTGGTGGCTTTCGAAGAATTCATTCGCGAGATTAAAACCGTGATTTATATTCTATTATTGAATTTAGCGACGTTTGAAATTAAAATTTATTTGTTCATCATATGTATTTCTTTAAATACGCCATTTTATTCTAATTGAAAAATTAATTATTTTTACGATTATACAAAATATTTAGTGTTTCAGAATTGTATTCAATATTTTATATATTTGCAATTCAATATATAAAAATTTGAATTGGATTTAAATATACTATTGAAAATTTTTTTTTAATAATATTGTTTTTAATTGACATATATTTTTCATTATTTTTAACAACCATATTAATATACATTATTTTAATTAATTATGATAATAATAATATATATGTTATTTATATTGTTTTATTTAACAATATATATATATATATATATATAGTTACTTTTATGCGTATTTCAACATGATTTAAGTAAATATAATCAACAAAATTTTATACATAACATAGAAAAATAATGAACGTATCTAAAATATTTTCGTTTTTGAATTGTTAATTAATTAGACATATATTAAATTGAATATTGATCATTTACATAAAATATTCTAACCCAAATTCCTTTGTATTCTCATTACATCAATTAATAATACAGATGTAATTTGTAGCAAATATAACATAATTTAATATTTCAAATGTATTAGCAAATAACCATAAAGCCGCTTATCCACTATACTAATTACTCAGTGAAATTGTAAGCATCAAATCAAACGATGAGAGGACTTAAATTAAATTTAAACGATTTTTATCGGCTTTGACGATAATCTCTTGCGATAATATTTGCGAAAACATCGGAAAAACGTAACGTTTCGAAAGAAAAACGATTTCTCTGGCGCACGAGTCGATACTAATTTTTCAAAAGTCGGAAAAGTCGGCATCGTCGACAACGTATTGTAGAGCCAGGGCAGGGGTCTAAATTCTTACATAAATAAGTTTTCGCCCTTTGATCGCATTGTGTTCTTCGAGAAGAGGATGAAAAAAAAATTCTTTAGAACGGTCGTAAAATTTTCCGACGCAGACCGGAATACTTTGCGTGCGGTTTTTCCGCTGTACTCTTCGTTTTTTTCGTCTTTTTCGACTTGTCTATCGAAATTTTCTCCTCGTTTTATTATTATTGTTATTAATATTATAACTATCTGTAGTATGAGAAAAAAAGAAGGTTTTATGTGAAAAAATGGACAAGGGATGTTTAACGATATCGGTTTTTTTTTCTTGAGAATGAAATATGTCGAGATTAAGATTATTATACGTAAAATAAGTATTTATATAGAAAATTTCTCAATTTTCTTTTTCATTTTCTTTTCAGATCATACGGTATCCATAAATCGCATCTCAACGAAGTTAAAGGTAATTTATTTTATACTATTACTATATTTATTTAGTAATTGAAGAATGAAAAGCAATAAATATATTGTTAAAGTATTCAACCTTTATTTGAATATTAATTATATTAAATTTTATTTTAAATAAATATAGTAAATCTTTATATTTTATTGTACTTTAAATAATTTGGAAAATATTCACATGTTCGAGTCGTCAGCTTTACGACCAACCTAAAGACGAATTATTATAATATTTTTTGTAAGATTTAAAATATCGTCACATTTTTGTAATATTTCAATTTCATCGAATATGATTATCGTATTACAGATTTATTTAATAAAATTAATGAAAAATATTATTAATCATCAAAAATCATATAATATTTATAAATCATAAGATTAAAAGTTTTATATATATATATATATATATATATGGTATATATATATATATATATATATATATATATATATATATATATATATATATATATATATATATATATAATGTAATATTTCGTGCGCAATTCACGTTTATATAGTATATATCGTTATAATATTAATATCGTATTATTTTTTCGATATTTTTAAGGAAAAAAAACGGCCACCATTTGAGAAGCTCTCGTTGACGATAAGCGAAATATTATCGGTCGTGTAAGATGGGCTAAGGTAAATAGGCGAATATTCGAGTAGGTGAAACGCGTTATTTATGCAAATTTATGAATAATAGCCGACAACACCGACAAAATGTATCCCGGAATGCGATAACGCGAGTTTATGGTAATGAATTCCGTTAAAGCGACCCCCTACTAACCCCTATTTCAAAAAAAAAAATATTAAAAAAAATAACGTATAACATATATTTTTTTAATATGAAAATATATTGTTAACGTTCGCGCATATAAAACCTAACGCATTCGAGTCCGTCTTTTATATATATATATATATATATATATATATATATATATATATAAATTTGCAGCCCCCCCCCTTTTTTACGCCTATATATCAGACGGTTAAAATAAACTTTTGCATTATTTTAATGACGGTTTGTCGACGAGCGCGTGTCGTTTACGACTTTTTAAATGCGCCCCCGACGATTTCGCCGATTTCGATGCCCGCCCTTAAAATGCGAAAACTCGCGACTAATTGAAATCTGTGGAAAATTTTTAGCCCATCCATCCGCCAAAAAAAAAAAAAAAAGAAAAACGTTAATTTAATATATTTTATAGTTTTGATTAATAGACAAAATTTTGTCTATTGAATTATCCTTTAATTTTAATTGCTTCCAAATCTGTGATGTATATTTTATCAGTGTTTGAAATTATTTTGGTTTCGTTGTTTGTATAGGTACTTTGACAAGATTAAAATTTATTTTGTTGAATAGTTTATTTGATATAAATGCAAATTTGGATTACCGCTCTGTTTACTGAGTGGATATACATTAATTTATTAGATTAATAAATTATTATTGTACTTTAAATTACAAATTATATTATATTTAATATAAAATATACATTTGATTTGATATTTAAATATTACCTGAATATCTTCAAGACTTTATATTACAATTTTATATTAATTAAACGTTACATTATCATAATTAAATAATAAAAGTCGTTTTATACCAAATGAAAAATGTTCGTATTGAAAAGAACGACAAGACGGATAATTGAAAATAGTGGTACTATTGTTGAGAGGACTTCCTTTTCATAAGAATTGCAGCTTTCGCAGCTTTTATGGCGATGAATAAACGGAACCGGAAGGCTTTATTTATAACGGAAAATTAATATAACGATCTTATTCATCACTGAAATGAACAGCGTTTTATTATAATCAATTACGGGTTCGCGTGTCGTTATTTATGACGGGATTAAAAAAAAAAAAAAACTTTCTTTTCCAACGAGCATTAAAATGCAAATGAGCCTTCACACAGAAGGCTTTCAAAATTTTAATTGCGCTCATTTCAGACGTATTTCTCGCTATTTTTTTTTAAGTTGTTGTTGTTGTTGTTTTTGGCGATGAAAATGCGTGAAAATTCGTATAATGAACGTCTATATTATTGTATGATTTTTATGTATAATTTTATACGGGCAATGTTATTATTAAAACACTATGTTTGAATTAATGAATGCAATATCAGAACTATATATTGTTTTATATTAAAATTTATTCATCGCTGTGAACCTTTTTTTCATATTAGACCATATTTCTAGTTTTATTATAATTAAAAAAATATTTATGTTGAAAATTCACGATATTTTTGTATTTATAACTTTTGATTTTGGAGACAAAATTGTTATTAAAAATCGTCGCACGCCACTGATATAATATTTTATATCATTGATTGCAACAATAATATTTATTTATCTATTCATTAATTGGTAAGATTTTGTTTAGTGAATATTAAATGAATTAGTTTCGATAATTTTTTTGATTTTAACTTTTGATAATTAAATCAAAAAAATGTTAAATTTTCTGTATAATATTAAATCTTACATACAAGGTGTCATTTTTTGTATAAAAAATGTATTACAAAATAAATAAAAATCAATTTTAATTTTAATGTTTGTTTGAATAGTTTGGACTAAAATAGACATATTAAAAATAACGCTGTTTATAACACATAGACGATTCCTCAGTAATTCGATTTTTATATTTTATATATTCATTACACAATAATTATTATATAAAAATAATTTATAGTATCAAGCATTACTCGTATAATAATTGCTTTATATGTAAGTAAATAATATTTTTTATTGTGCGGCATATTATTGCGATATTTTCCACGACGACTTTATATATAACAAAAACACACATAAATACGGGAAATTTACTTGATTTTCGCGAAAAGATTTAATAAAAGGCCCGTAATAAAAATCGGAAAAAGCTCCAAAGACTATAAAGTCTACGATATGGACCTTTTTCATTCCATTTCACCACTCCCCCGCACCTCACACCCCCTCATCTTGAACTTAATTTCACAATAAAGATCGTTTCGCACTCAATGCAGGGGACGTTTTTAGGCGCCTTGTTTTCGACGATAAATCAATTTTCCGGGAACCGCCTCGTTTTCGAAAAATAAGACGTCTCTAGATTCACTATAGGAAAATTTCTTCTCTTATCTTCATTACGACGCGTCTTTAAGACTATATATATATATAGTATATAATATATAATGCGATAGATTCTATATTATATTTTGCTTTTATGAGTTCGATCTTATATTATATTGTGTTATACGTATTTTTTTATTTTGACCTCTTTTTTTTATTTCATTATTTTTCGAAAAGAAAGTGAACAGGGCGCGCCCTTTTGTGTAATCAATCCTTTTTCCGTCGGCGTTTCTTCGAATGAGATAATTAATTTGAAGCCTTTAATTCGACCGAGATTTTACATTTTCAGCGCGTATAATTCGTTCTCTTAACTATTTATATGTATATATTTCACGTACAAATATTAAATAATGAGATTTCTCATTGCATGTAAAATGGTTAAATTGAACGAAATTATACGTATATATATATATATATATATATATATATATTCATAATATTTTCAAATGTTTGTATATTGCTGCATATGGAAAATTTATATATGGTTATTCGTTTTGTTTGAAGATTATCAGTCGTTATTATAATTATATATTTATTAAGAATTCATATCAGTTTACTTAATTATTTAGTTTATATTTATTTTTTGATAATTTTAGCTTTCTACAACAATAACTATTATATTGTTTTTAATATTAAAAAAAATAATTACAATTTTTAGAATTATTATTTATATATTTTTTAACTACATAATTTTAACTCTTTTTCATTTAAAAATGTCTATGAATATTAATATATGTGAATAAAATTTTGCAAACTCTTCTACTATTAATTAATATAATACTTATGTTTAAAATAAAATATTTTTAATAATTATATTGCATTATAAATTAAAAATATTGATATATCAACAAATTTAATATATTCTCAATAAAAAAATAAATAAATAAATTTATGAATAATTTGTTATAATTATATTTTTATATAAATAACCATAATGACAAACACAGCTCTTATATAGATAAATAAACTTAACCGCAGCGTTAACCGGTTCGTAGTTAATAAATAAATAACCATAGCGTAAATTAGAGTTAAAATTGAGATACTGTCGAAACGCAACACTCAAATTTTACATAATAAAATTCAATAAAACGTAACCTCGTCTCTTTCTATTATATTCTATTCCGTTCTATTCTACGCGCCCGTATAGCATAAATAAATACGGAAAATTCGTACGCCGTATGTAGAAACGGAAAACGTGTGTTTTAACAGGAAATGTCCGCCGGGTTACTTCCCTTTGACCGGTGGAAAATTGCACACGAATTAACCGCAAAACTCGACTACTAAACGCAACCGACACATTTGTACAGCGTTCGACACTGAGAGGGTGCTTTTTTGAAACTACCCCCCATCTATATACGCTTCGACGCCGCTAAAGTTTTGCACCCCCCCCCTATCCCCCGCTCTCAATGCATCGTAAATATGATAAAATTTACAAAATTGAACTTGTATAATTTTGAATCGTTATAAACTGTAATGAATATGAGCGTAAATTGAAAATTAACCCATGAAATTTTACCATTTTATGTATATTTTTAATTTAATTTTTTAATATATTTTCTATTATATACTATATTTTGCGTATTTTAAAGGTTTTCAATATCAAAAATATTAAAAGTGTTTTTAAAAATTACATTGAAATAATGCCCTATCCTCCATATTCGCCAGACAATGCTCCATGCGCTCAAAATAAAGAGAACCTTAAAGGGTCATCGTTTTATAAAATAACGTAAGATTATTGTGTATTGCTAAAAAAAGTTCAAATATATCAAAGAATTCAAATCAATTCAGAAGTTCTTTTAGAGATTGAAAGAAACGCTGTTATAAATGTAATAATAATTTTAGGGACTATTTTAAAGGAGATAACATCAATGTAGATAAATAAATAAAATTATTTATAATTTTTTTTTTGAATATTATATATATATATATATATATATATATTCAAATGTGTATTTTTTAAGAACTTAACACAAAATTTAAATATTATTTGAATGGTGTCCAGTAATGTTAATCACAATGGTAAAACGCGTTTTCATCCCACTTCCGGTCCGCGTAATTAACCGTTTATTACGTCGCACTTGCAGTTACTGTTAAAGTTCGGCATATTTGTTACGAAACTGTCCAGACTATACGGCAATTACAGTTAAGATAGCATCGTCGTGGACATGTTTAAACTTTACCCGGTTCGTCCTCAAGGGCTGCGGCCCACTCTTGTACACATTCGCCACCCCTGAAATTAAACATCTGCACAATGCGAAAATTGTAAATTATCCGAGGTCGAGACCGTAATTATATATTGTACTATTATATATATATATATATATATATATATATATATATATATATATATATATATATATATATATATATATATATATATATGAAGACTTTCTAAAGTGTTTCTTATCTCAGTACTTTTCAACGTATGACACTACAATGTAAATCTAATTTTAAATTATTTTATATGTATATATATATATATTTTAAATGAACTCAAATTATACATCGTACATTTATATGTATATTAAACATTCATGCAATCTAGTTGTTTAATTATAATGTTATTTTCCGTAAGGGTACTTTGTAGATTTGCCACCGTTCTGTTGTTCTGGTTGGCACATTTGTGTACTTTGCCTAGGTGCATATACACGGTTTGGTCTATCATTAGACACATACCTGTCACACAAATGTATATAAATGTATTGTTTATATAACAGGAACCGTTTATGGTACTCGAGGGAATGACCAATTATCCCATTTGTCAGGTCCTTAATACTGTATATGTTCAAATAATAACTTTGTCATATAATTTTATTGCGTCGCCAAAGCTATTGATCTTTGTTTTATCGACTATCGTAAATCTAATACATTATTCTAGACAATCGTTAACTGCTTTATATATATATATTTATTAAATATTATATATATTCTTTTTCATTTCAAAATAATCCACATACATATGAATAATTTCAGTTTTCAACAAAGGTAGAAATATTCATACATGCAAATTGAATTATTTTCTTGACCCTTTTTCAAGGATTGCGTATTTTATTTTCAGAAATTTTCTAAGAATTATCATTTTTCACCTCATTCGATTTTATTAATAAAATATATATTTATAAGGGTTTATACGGTGTTTTGTGTGTGCTTTTTCATTTTGTTCTGTTAAAGAGCGTTTTCCTTAATTTCGCCAAACTTTTAAACTTTAATTTTAAACTTTTTCCAGCTATTATTTAGAAGCACTTTCTTTTCGAAAAGGGCAAAAGTTAATATTAATATAAAACATTATATTAAATATTTCAAAGTGTAAATCGACGACGAAAACATTTTAATATTTATTATGGCGCGATTTAACTTTCAAACACTTTTCACGAGGTGGTTATATTGAAATTTGAGAAAATATTCACACATGTGCAAAAAACTTTCATACGTTCTGTTTCGAATATTTAAGTTCAAGATAAAAAGATTTATAACGAATGTATTAAAAAAAATATAAAAAAATCGTAGATCGTAAAAGCTTTGAGATTTTTAAGATGAAATGTCTTCGGGATATGCGAGTTTTAACGTACAGTGACGAAAATGGATTTTCCGGAATTTCCCAGCGAAAACTATACTCTAGGGATGCAAGGTAGAAAAAAAATGAGAAAATGTTATTGTGTTCAGACAGCGAGTCGAGTATAAAACCATGTTGACGTCTTAAAAAAAAGATAAAATTATGAAAAATGAGAAAAAAATTGATTTTTGCGAGGGGGGTGTATTTTTATTTTCATCACACTTGTCATTAGATAACGAGAACGTGACCTAAATATATTTTTTTCGAAGATTATATTTATAATTATATGTTTTATATTATGAATATTTTTTTTAATATTTAATATATGAAGTCAACTTTAAATATTTTTTATTAATTATATATAGATATAAATGTTTATTATGACAAAAATATGATACAGTAGCGACTATATTATATATATATATATCTAAAAAATTTAATATATTTTTAAAAATTGAAGTATAATTAATTATCAGCATTTTTATACCTCGCATATCTCATTGTCTTCGTCCGTATTTTAGTATAGTAGTAGCATCAAAAAAAAAAATACATCCGGAAAAACCGTAATGATAGCTTTTCCGAGAAAAAAAAACTACCATAAGAAAAGCGATATAGACGATAACGCTAACGGTCATCAGACGGACCAGGTTTGAATTGCTTTCCCGCTTTTTTTTTTCTTCATTCATTCTCTCGGTCGGCTTAATAATCGAAAGGTGATTTCTTTTTCCAGTTTCCATCTTCTTCTTCTTCATCTTCTCGCATTTTTTTTTCTATTTCGTCTTCGAGAGAAGGTCGTGACCAGGCCGACGGTTTTTCCAGAAAGAAAACTGCCGAATCGGTCGGAATGATCTCGGTCTTTTGTGTACTTTATGAGGAATTGAAAGCGCTCGTTTGTTCCCATTTTTGCGTCGTAATTTAATACGGTCGAATAACATCGAGATAATTTATATAATAAATTTTAATTTTTTTTTCTTCATTCCATTTTCATCTCCCCTGTATGTCGAATTATTTTCAATATAAAAAAAAGTGGCATTTGATCCCTTATTAAATTTGCGCACAAGCTTATCTTTATATATATATATATATATATATATATATATATATATATATATATTATATTTTGAAAATATACACCCAAAACGATTGTCGATAAAATACTTTTGAAATATTCATCGAATATTTTCTTTCACTTTTATTTGTTGTTATATTTATATTATATATATAACGTTCAATGTTAGACGTTGTATAATCGTAATTTTATTATGTTTAAAATGGGAAAAGTTTTAGGGTTTTCGTCTTATTAAGTTATAAAGTAATAATGTTGAAAAATTGGACGTAATGTGAAAACTCACATGAATATATCATAGATTTGAAAGTTTTTATCTATGTATTATATATATGCGTTTAAAATTTTTAAAGCATTTTTCGGTTATTTGCCTTACTTTATGTACATTTTTTTTATTAATATTAAATATCTTTTAAATTAAAATTAATTATTCATATTATGTAATCAAGTAAGAAATGTAAATATTTATCATCGTATTAAAACGTTTCATGTAGAATGTCAATAAAAATATTTTTATTTTATTATTAGTACATTTTTAGTGTACTAAAGTTGGTACTAGATACGAATTTTATATTATTAATCCCATTTTGAATCCCTTAATATATCGTAGTATTATATTAGGGACATTTATTCCCAGTAATATACCCTAATGTTGTTCGCCGGCTTTATAAATATTATATTTTAATAAATGGTTTCTTAAGAAAATTACTTCTTAGCGGTTTAATAAATAACTAAAAGTGATTTTAATTAACCGTAATAGTCATTTAATATATAAAATTATTATTAAAATATTTTTAAACTATATTTTATAAATTTTTATATTCTTGAAAATTTTATTATATAATAGTTATGATAATTTTATATACTATTCGAAAATATATGTCATAATTAATAGCGTTTTCAGGTTTTTAGACATATTTTAATAATTTTGTTCATTCGATTGATAACCACTGAAATTTATATACTATAATTCAACGAGTGACCGTTGTAAACATCTGACATTTTCATTTATGACGTTCATTTTCGGACACAAAACGTTCGTTGTTCCCAATTTTTAGTACCAATATATATATATATATATATATATATATATATATATATATATATATATATATATATATATATATATATATATATATATATATATATATATATATATATATATATATATATATATAAATAATACATTTTCCAAACTGACATCGACATCAAAAATGTCAGTCGTTTATTTATTATTATTGTATCTATATTCAAATTGACTGTCAATACGAAAACGTCTTATCATGTTTTTTTTCTTTTTACTTTATCTTTCGAATCTCCGTCATGGAAAATTCCCACGGCGATCCGGAAAAACGTTTTTCCGTCGAAAACGAACGAAGAAATTCAAAAGTTATCAAGGTAATTCTCGTATCATCGAGGGAAACGGTTCCAGTTCAACGTTTTAACGTTTATGACCGTAAACTTATTTATATTTCATCGAATCTTCCGACGGCGAAACGAAAGTATATTATATATAAATGCGTACGTCGTATCGAAAAAAAAAACGGAGTAAAGAAAGTAACGAAAGAAAAAAAAAACAGAATAAAATGAAAAGAAAGAAAGATAAAGAACGAAGTAAATGTAACTTGGATACAAACGACTCGCGCCATTTTATGAAAAGGCCACATCAACTGTCTCATAATAAATATTTGAAAGCTTAATGTAAGTTCAAAGATATATATATATATATATATATATATATATATATATATATATATATATATATATATATATATATATAATATGAAGATTGTTTAAAAGTGTCTTTTATACATTTAAAATTATTTGAAGATGTATGAAATATTTTTTTCACTATTTTGACAAGACATCAAAATAACTTTTAAATTTATTTATTTTTTACGAAATTCATATTTTGATTTAAACTTTACTTTTCTATTATTTATATTATAATATATTTTCATTCATATTTTTAAAACTGGAATTTTTATACATTCTTATTCTTTTTTTTATTAACTAATTTTATATAGAATTGTATTGTTGAACTTATATATAATATTATTCATCGTAAAATTTTATATATATTACTGTAGTTTAAAACATAATAAATATATCTTATATTTATTAAATTTACATTTAGACGAATAAACTAGATATATTTTTTTTATAATTTATTTTAATAATTAAAAGAATATATTCATAATAATTAAATAAGATATGTAATAAATAAGAAAAACGTTTTCGTATTATAAAAAAAATCTATTATACAATTAAAGAAAACGTTCGAAAGCGAAGATTCACATTTGACGCGCCTTTATATATAATACTGAGATGAAAAAAAAAAATAGATGCCATTTTGAGAGGTTTTTGCGGCACAAAAGCGACCTTTTACGGTTTTTTATTCACGTTGTCACATTGCTGGACCGCGTCACGTATTTCAAATGAATTTCGCCGAATGTCCAAAAAGTCAGGTTTCCGTCGCCTCTTGAGTATCATCTTTTCTTACCAAGCGACATAAGGGATGTCATAAATCCATCAACGGACACAAATCGTCTCATTTTCCACGACGACACGCACAATACAAACTCCGAACACAACGAGAAAAATAAACGATTTTTCCTTTTACCACAAAAAAAAAAAAAAAAAAAATATAATAAGATAAGAAAAGCGCACTGGAAATAATATTTATTTTGGATAATGTTCGAAATTCTCTCGCTTTTCTCTTTTTTCTTTTTAACCTCCGCTTGCTCCGAATCGAAAACACAATTTTAGTATTTTAATAAAAGGAGGAAAAACGCGGACGAAATCACGATTTACGACGGCAATTTTCCTCCGGAGTTTTTTTTTTCTTCAACCCCTGGAAAAATAAATCGAATACGTGAACGTAAATGCTCCGTTTGATTTGCTGCAAATTTGAAAGAAATTTCACTCTAAGCTGATCGAGCTATAGGCGAGTAGAAAAATACAAAAAAAAAGAACTTTTCCTTTCTTTCTACATTATTTTTTTTATATTCTTTCGTGAAAGAAAGCGCATTTTGCAATCTAACAGGAATTGATTACGGTACGTCGAATTTTCTATTCAATTATAAAAATTATATTCGGTCGTCGATATATGACGATATTTTTTTCATTTCTATTGAATTACGTTTGTTCCGAATAAAATATTGATTAGATTCATATTTGATTTAATGTATTTTTAATGAAAAGTGTCTCATTTTTTTTTTGACTCATTCCAAAATTTTTATATGAATCGCTTTATATTATATTAATATAATTGTAGGAGGATATATATTTCTAATATTCTATAGTAAATAATAGAAAACTCAAAGGAATTTTATTGAATATCAAATTTTCTTTATATTACAGATTTATTTCTAATATGTTATTTATATTAAAAAAATATTTTTCCACAAAATAATTTGAATAATGCTAATGCGGCGATTACGCGTCGCTGTTTATTATTATGCAGAATATTTTTACGACGTATATATACGAAGGTTGTACATAATGTTTGAATGTGATTTACTTTTCTTATATTTTTCCCTACTTAAACACAAAAATATACTTATGCTCGCATAGGTCTTTGTTTACACGAAAAACATATAAATAATTTATGAGTTCATTTCGTCGTACGACGAAATTCGACGTGACGCGGTCATCAGAAACAGCTATCCGGAAGAAAATAAAAGTAAATAAATAAAAAAAAAATTATATATATATATATATATACATATAACAGTGTACAAAAATATGAGAGCAATGAGAAGAGCAAAGGCTAAATATTCCATTGTCAAAAAAAAAATAAAAAAATAAAACATGCACTGTACACGTATTTATTCTATACAAAAGTCTCTATTCGAAAGCTTTATATCATATATAAAGCTTTTTTATGTAATATATATATATATATATATATATATATATATATATATATAAATATATATGAAAAATTTGAAAGCTTGAAACATGAATACAAAATAAAATATTTTTTCTTTAAAAAAAAATGAAATAAAAAATAAATCGCGAAAGGGTGGTTTTTGGTGGTGAGAGTGAGCTCATTTCGTTTAGTATTGACTTTTTCGTCACTCGTATATTTCGCTTGCGTAATTCTCTGCGGCGATGTTGTTTCCGTACATATATATATATATATATATATATATATATATATATATATATATATATATATACCAGAAATTCCCCGGTCCTTTTGTTTAATGTCTCTTTTAAATGGTCCTCCATGGTTTGTCCTTTAATGTGGCAACCCTTAAAGGGTGATTATTTATGGAATGACTCGACGTAATCCATCCGACGTAATTTGTATGCGCGGCTGCAACGGAATCCCTCTAATGAAAACCATTCTGTTTATATATATATATATATATATATATATATATATATATATATATATATATATATATATATATATATATATATATATAAATTAGCGTTAGTTTCATATTTTTAATTTTTCCATGATGTCTAATTTTTTTTGCGGAATTTAAAACGGTCTTTCGTGAAGTCATCGCGAAATAAAGTAAACAAAAATTGACAATAGATATACGATGTGTAATCGATATAATATCTATAAGAATTAACCGGATATTTTGAAAGTTATCATACATTTTTGTATATTTTTTGGCTCGTTACTTTTACAAAAATAGTTCGTTAAAACTATTGTCGAAACGCATGCGATGTAATTTAACTTGATCGATTTTAGCTAATCGATCGGATAATTTGAAATATTTCTAAAGACATACTAAATTTTGCATTGAAAAAGAATAATTTTATCATGAAATATCGTGATAAAGTTGAGAAAAAATAGAAATAATACTCTCAATTTTCATATTTTGCTATCAAGAGCATATATTTTGAATTAAAATTCAAACAAAAATTCCGTGAAATCTATAAATATTTTGCATATTTAAGTTTGAGTGAATATAATATGAATAAAATTATGAAACATTAATAATTTTTTCAAGTAATAATATCAAATATATATATATATATATATATATATATATATATATATATATATATATATATATATATATATATATTATAAATTTTGATTTAAATCAAAATTTTATATTACATCAAAAAGCGACATTACTTATGGACAACCCTATTATATGAAAAGTATACAATATAATACAATTAAAAAGACATAAAATAACAAATAGCGTACTCGTATAATACTTATGCTGTGTACATGAAGGCAAATGTTACATTTTTTTTACATGTAAAAAAAAATTGTAACATACGTTTAAAGCTAAAAGATACACACTCGAATTTTTGTGCGCAATTCACGAGAACATTTTACGCGCACACACACACACATATATATATATATGTGTGTGTGTGTATGTGTGTATTATTATTTACTTTATAATAATAAAAAAAAATAAAAATAATATTATGAAAAAAAAATTAGAAGGGAAAATCTCGAGTGGAAATTTTGGAAAATTTGTACCTCTGCACCCTCTCACGTGAGGATTTTTTTCGATTATTCCCGCCAAACGAGCATCTGTTTACCGCAGGCTTTACGTATTTATTTATTATTATTTTTTTTTCTTCGCTTCTTTTTCGTCTTCGACATAATTCTGTCGAACGTTCGAAGAAATTTATCGTTTATCGATACGTCGAATTACGCCGACGCAAAAATTGTGCACCCATACACTTGCTGTATTTTTATTTTTTTATTTTTTTTTTTTGGCGAGGAAAACGTCGTCGATATTTATTTATTTACGTTACCGGTTTATAAAATTTTGTTATTTTTGTATTATCATTGATATAAATGTTAAATTTGTTTTTATTAAGATTTTTTTAATATATAAACCATATATATATATATATATATATATATATATAAAATGATGAATTATTTTTATTTAATTAACTGTCATGTATAATATTATGGTAATGTTTTTTTTAATTATTATGTATGATAATATAAAGGATCAATATTCAGTTATGCTTTATAGAATAGATTGCATATTGATTTAGTATGCAACGAGTTTCGAGTTTTAATCCCAGGGTATTAATTGCTTGTAAATTTTCCTTTATGACATATTTTCATTATAACACAAACTATGAAACTTATATTAAATTAAAAAAAAACTTAAAAATTAAAATTACAATATATGTATATTAAATACTGATTTTCATTTGAGATAATGGCTTTTTAATTGATATTTTGATAATTTGAGATAATCTTAATTACAATTACAATAGAAAATATCGAATATAAAAAATATTTTAAGGTTTTTATATGGTGAAAATATGGAGAGAAACTAAAGTGATATTTATATTTTAATCATTATATTATATTAGATAACCAAAAAAGGGATATATATATATATATATATATATATATATATATATATATATATATGTGTGTGTGTGTGTGTGTAAATACAAAATTATAAAAAATATTTATCCATTACCTTAACACGTGTTCTAGTTATCAATTAAATGTCAGTTATAATAAATATGTTAAAAGTTTTACATTTATATAATATTCGAGAAAAAAACTAATTCCAAAATTATGTATTACTCACATATATTAAATATTGATTTAATTTATGATCCATATATAACGATTTTTATTTTTTATATATTATATTATATTTGTTTTAGAATGATAACTATATTTTAAATTATAAGGTTAAAAGTATATAGTTGGTCGATAAATTTCACAAAAACTCTAAAGACAGACTTTAGATATAAAAGTATTATAGTCGCCTATCGATTTATTGTTATTTAACAAACAATATAACGAACAACATCGATGAAAAGAAAAATGTAGAATTTCATCGTTAAATTGACGTATAATAGTCGTTTTAAAATCACCGCATACACAATAAAAGTACATTTGTACGTGTCATTGTTATTCAACCGGTGAAGATTTCGTATATCTGCGGGCGAAATCCGCGTTTACCAAAATTCGGGGCACGTGCCCCCGTAAACACGGTCGCCGCCATAGAACAGCTAAAGGGTGAAATAGGGATGTTCTTTTTTTGTTATATTGTTATATTCTACCTCACGTAACCACAATGAACTCGAATCGAGTTCGCATTAATAAAAATTCGCCTTCGCGATAAGCCAATCTTATATATACACGTGTATAATTTATATTCAGATGTGTATTTATATGAGACTCTGTTCCGGTATCCGGGATTCTGAAAATCCCGGTGCATGTTCGTCGAATATTTTACTATTGAATGTGTTCGCCGATGCGATGTTGTTTCGCCGTCTGCTTTAAATATTCACGATCGTCTTTTCTATTGGATCCTAAGATTTATTTTATTGCTAAGGTGAATTATTCGATTACGTTGTAGATATAAAGATTTTTAGATATCGACGTAAGTATCTTGTATATTTGTATTTAAAGAATGTGAAATTAAAATAATAGTTAGGATGATTGAATTTCTGAATAAAATCACAAAACAAAAATGGTTTTAAAATGTGAACGTGACGACAAATTGATAAGAAGAAAATTGACATAATTCATAAATATTATTAGGGAAAAAGATTTAAAATTATACGAAGAGTTAAAAGAAATAATATATCAGTTCTAAATAAATTAGAAAAAAAATCAAAATCAACATTTTACATAAATTGCAATTTCGAAAGAAAAATTTGAATAAATTAATAATATTTGGATAAATAAATATAAATAACGCTTTTTATATAGAAAAATATTTTGAATAAAATTAATCGATTTAGTTAAAAAAATTGTATTGTTGTATTTTGTTAGTAGACAAAAAAGATATAGAAAAGTAGTTCAGTCTTCGAGATGATCAAACTCTTTCCAAACACATATTTAAGTTATAAACTATGTGTTTGAAAAGAAAATAGAGTTTTCTATGTGTATATATATATTTTATATAATATTTTTATAAATAATTTAATAGTTAAATTAAAAAAAGGAAGAAAATAGTGATATATATATATATATATATATATATATATATATATATATAATGATGAAAATCATTTCAAACGATCGTTTTCGTTATTCTGGAAAATTGGCCGTTTGCGGAAAATCGTCCGAGTTTTTTTTCCTTCTGATTTTTCTTCATAAAGAGCTTTTTGTGGTCGACAATAATAAAGAACTCGTTTTCTTTAGTGAGGGTTAATAATATTAAACGGGGTTAATGATCGTAAGAATAGTGGAGCTTGCATAAAAAGGAAGACGTTTTTAAAGATTTTATTATGCGAACATGGAGGGGGGGGGCAGTTATCTGTCTCGTTTTCCGACGTTTTTATCGTCGTTTGATCGCGCAGCTTTCATTTTAAGTTTTCCACGGTAATTTTCTCTCGTTATAATGGCGCAAAGTGAAATATGTACTTAAAAAAAACTTTTAAATAAATACATAAAACCTATATTAAAGTATTTAGTATGTAATTATGTACTTTTTTTTTGATACGTCATATTTTTTATTATCATTTTCCTTTACATAAATATTTTTATCTAGTTTTTGTGATGGTTTAAAAATATTTAATTAAGGCTAAATAATATAACATAAAAACGATTTGTTATAAATATCAAAAAAATATATATATTAATAATATTTTACTATTATATATGGAATAAACGTATAACTGAATTAAAATTATTTTAAATCATATTACATGAAATTTTATAAAAAAAATAAATATTTTTTTTTAAATATATAATTTTAAAAATGAGTTTAAAATTATAAAATAAACCTGTAAATTGAGAAAAAGACTATGCATGTTAACACGTTAATTGTCTATAATAGATATTTAGACTACAAATATTCTTTGAAGAATAATTAAACTTGTAAATAGAAGTATTTTATGATATATATGATTTTTAATAATTTTATATAAAGTTTAGTGTTTCGTTATTTTCATTCAAATTTAAAACATTCATATATATATGATATTTTATATATATATTTATAATTATATAGATGAAACGTAAAAATATACTTTTCGGTATAATTTTAAAGAGTTTTTCTTTGTATAAATCTAAAAGAAATAAACACGGACGAAATTGAATGCAAGATACTCTGTCGTGCATGCAAATGAACTGTCGTAAGCATCGTAACCCGCATTATAACGAGCTTCTTTGATGTGAATTTAAAAACAACACCGCGTTAATTAGCAAAGAAAAACGAATTTTCACAAGACCTGCGTGGAAAATTCGCGCGAACGTTTATTATATCGATATATTTTCTTCGCGAAACTGAATAAACTGAGGTCACTCGCATATCTTTCGCTTCACACAAGAAATGTTTGGGACGAGTCACGGGTCATCGTTGAGCTTTCAAAAAAAAAAAAAAAAATGGGGGGGGGGAGTTTGGTGAGCTTTTTCGTGCTCGTCATTAAATTTTGTCTGCTCGCATTGTTCTAGTGAATTGCGCACGTTCTTGTTTATTCATTTACGTATCTCATTGTTCGAAAATCCCCCGCATAATCCCCTTTCGTAATTTTACCTTTTACGTTTCAACCCCCCCAAACCCTTAATATTACTGGATATATATATATTTTCATATATATATATATATATATGGAAAATCGCCATCTCTGCGGTCCGTTGCCGAAATTCGAAAGTAAATTTTTGCATAATTTAAAAACAGTGGATGAAAATATATATATATATTTATATATATATATATATATATATATATATATATATATATATACATAAAAAAAACCGGAGAAAATTTTTTTCCTAAATCAGCAGTACCCATTAAAAAGTCCGCGAAACGCAGCAAAAAAAAACCGGATAATGCGGAAAGAAGAACAAATATTATCGTTCTTCTTTTAATGGTGTATATATATATATATATATATATAATTTAATAATATATTCGTAACGATTATCGTGGGTGTATTTATATTTATGTGATATTTTATTAAAGCGAAAAATTTCCGATTTTATCGGGTCGTTTTCGTTGAACGAAAATTTGCGAAAATCTCGTTTCAATCGAAATAGAACCTTGTGTCATTTATACTTATTTGTTTACTAAAATGTTGTTTTGAGAGGGTGTCTTTTTATTTTATTATTGCTTTCCGACTTTATAATGTACTTTTTTTTTATCGAATTGCCAGTTTAATATATAACATATAATATAATGTAAAAATTCAAGAATAATTTGTATTTTATATAAAAAAAAAACATTGATTTTTCACTATCATTTTCAACTCCAATATATATAATATAATTATTTATCTTAAAATTAATTAAATCTTCGTTTAAATGTCATGCGAATTTTGTAACAATTATAAATTTTAATTTAAATATGCATGATATACTGTTAAAAATTAATAATATTATATAGCAGGGATAGCCAAACTGCGGCTCGCGAGTCACATGCGGTTCTTTAAAGAATTATTTGTGGCTCTCGATATAAATGTACCCTTTTCATTTTTAATTTTATAGAATTATCAAAAAATAAAATTAATTTGTTTGATTTTTAATATTTAAATTCAATATTTTGTATTTTTATTTCATAAATAATATCTTATATAAATGCTTCACTGATTTATATCTTTTTAAGGGTTGCATGCATATATAAATACTTTCTTTTCATACATCTAATATATTATTATATCGAAAAAAAAAAAAGGGAAAACGATATCAAAGTTTATGGCGCACAATATGTCCCGTGGAAGTTAGTCGCAATATCAAACGTAGTTTTCCCTCGTCCACAAAGGAAAGGAAAAACCTTAGAGAGTTTTCCCGCAAAAGTTTTTTTTTCCAACGCGACATGTGTAACTCGATTCGCTTCACTTGCCCGAAGAAAAATTCAACTCTTTTTATTTATTTTTTGTTCCTTATTCCGCGACGCCTTTTATTGGTTTTTATAACGATTTGTAAGGAAAAAAGATCGCTATCCGTACTAAAAACAAAAAAAAAATGGAAAAACTATTAACTTTCCACCGTTTTGATGTATTTTTTTTATTATTTGACATAATATAGAATTTCAAAAAATACAATATATATAAAATACATATATATTCTTTAAATCGTATATTAAATTTTAGATATATGATATATATATATATATATATATATAAATATTATAAAATTAAATGAAATATATAATTATTATATTTTATTAATCAAAAAAAAAAATAATGCACATCCATTTTAATTTTACTCAGTCGTAATTATTATCTAGTTCATTAAAGCGAAATGGCTTAATATTGCGACCGTTCACAATAGAACCGTGTATTACATCTCGCGGACAAAGTGACCTGAAAATATAAATTATACTTAGTTTATGCTAGCAAAACACACACACATTTTAATTTTACCGTGAAAATTACGCAAAAACGTTCACTTTTCCACACTCTTGAAGTATTTTTTTCCATCCCTATTTTGGTGGACGTTAATTAAAAATTATACAACTACTTTCGAGCGTCAACCTTTCGTAATTAACGTATATATTGGTATATATATATATATATATATATATATATATATATATATATATATATATATATATATATATATATATATATATATATATATATATATATATATATATGACAATTTTTTATATAAAATGCAATTTTATCATTTATATCTAATACGTGTATGAGTGTGTGTATGTGGAATAAAAATGTCGTTTTTCTTTATATATATATATATATATATATATATATATATATATATATATATATATATATATATATATAGGGTGGTTACGAAATAGCGTGTGACGTTCTGTAAAGGGTGAAATTTTTTTCCACGGTGAACTTTTATGTGATTTTTTATTGCTCCGACCGGCGTAAAGATAAGCGGCCATGTTCAGAACAATAACCGCGAAAGCCTTAATATGTCTGTCGTAGGTCACTCGTAGGGACCGTTAAGCCCTTAACGGCCCATTTCAGAAATGCCAGTCGGGTATTTAATACGTGTACGTCTTGTTTCATCCGACATTGTTTACGTTAAGTTTGTTGACGATGTATACAAATATAAATTTATATATATATATATATATATATATATATATATATATATATATATATATATATATATATATATATATATATATATATATATATATACTGAAGAAGGCTGAATTATATCGAATATTAATATCTAAATTCAATATTATGAAAATCTATATCTATCTCGTTTTGACATATATTTTTGATCAAAAATTAAATATTAAATTATTTTAATTATTAAAAATATCAATGTACAAAATTGTCGTCGTGCATTATTAAAATTACAAAGTATTTATTGAAACAACGCTTACATGCATTCAGATATTCGCGTTAAATTGCATAATAAATGCTTTCGAAACGATTTTATATCGTATAATAAAATAGTTTCGGCCATTAAACGCCATTATGGAACATAAAATTGAAATGATATTTTCAAAACTAGTAATTGCGCAAACGTTACATGCAAATCACGTAAGATAAATCGACAAATATTAAAATTTACAAAAATATTCATTATATTTTTTTTTACATTTTACGTATATATTTTTATATAAAATTATATCGTTTTAATATTACAAATTTTATATTATGATATATTTTTGAAAAAAAAAAAATATCATGTCAGATATCCGGAGGGAGAAATATTAAAAAGCTTCATGGATGTATAATTTATATGGCGTTTTCTCTAATGGGAATTTTAACGTTTTTAATTATTCAGGCTATTTAATTTGTGTGAGATTTAATTTCGAAACGTGAAATTTTCTTCAGATATTATATATATATATATATATATATATATATATATATATGTATATATTTATATAAATATAGGTCGATGTTGCCTGTATTTAAAAGTGATGATTATTAACATCAGAATATAATATTAAATTCCTATGAGAAAATACTTAATTAATAAACAATGTATGTTTGAAGCTATCTGCGAAATAAATTACCGTAAAAATTTACGGTGTATAATAATTTCTATTATTTTATATACAATTTTAGTAAGGATATATTTTCTTTTAATAATTGAATTTTTATGTTTAATATTATTTTTGTATGCGAAGACTTAATGAAATTCCTACTTTTTACAATGATTTTATTTAATTTTTTTTCTTAGAATTTTTTACATCTCATTCTAACATTGTTATATTGAAAATAGTGATTTGGAAAATTCTTTCAGATATAATATTTACATCGTCAAAATTAGTCTAGTGATAGAATTTTGCATTCAATCTTGTTAAATGTTTTGCGTTCATTTTCATTGTTTTTCGTCCAAAATTTGTTGCGAAACGCGCGTTCTTAAGTATTTTTTTTATATCAATTTTTAATATATATATTATTTATTTAGATTTATTCAATATATAGTATGAAACGAAAGTATTTCTTTCAAAAAAAATTATGAAACGTTCAATTTTATAATAAAAAAGACAGAGTGAACGTTCGCTATTCTCACGACCTCGCAAGATGCCGGGAAAAATCGCACGTTTTTCCCGTGATAATAATAATAACCGGGAAAAACCGGGAATCGACTGTGAAGCGAACATCCGTCTGAATTATGCGATGTTAATTCGAGACTCGAATGCATTTTTCACTTGCGAATAGATATTCGTCACCGCGAAAATTCCGGCGCTTATTTAGAATTTCACCGTATTTTCCGCGGAATATTTCCTCCTCTGCTCCGCTTTCCATTCTCCGCTTTATCCGGCTGTTTTCTTTAGGATCGTTCGCCATCCGGAGAAACTGTCGGCATTCCTTTCGTTCGTCGAAGACGAGAGATTTATTAAGGCTTCTTTTGTTCGCTACGACGATACATAACCTCCGGATAGAATATTCTTTTTCTCTCGGGAAAAATAGAAAAAAATCACATGTTTTTTTGCATTAAAATTTCAATAGATGCCTTGTAACGATGCACATCGTGTATATTTTACAGTGATTATTATTATTTATAGTGAAGTGACGGTCGTATATTTCACAGCACTTTACCTGAGTACACCTGAGTCTTATTTTAAATCGCTCTTATACGTTTCAAACGTCGTTTTTTTATTCATATTCACCCATTTTCCAACACTTTATCAACGATAGTACTCTTCGATTTCTACTTCCATTTAATATAGAAAAAGTACATATATTTTACTCAAAGCGACACAGTAAATTTATATCAAAATTAAGATTTATTATATCATCTTCGTATCAATTTTCAGTTACATATTAATTTGAAATAATAGTCATTTGATTTATTATATATTATAATAATATTTTTTTTATATTCATGCTAAAATTAAATTTTCTTATATCTGCCATAAAATAGATTAATAAAAATATACGTAAATTTTTCTCACGAAGAATAAATTTGCACGTGCGCGTATAATTTCGAGGATTGTTTATGCTATAATGTCTTATAACGAACGAAAGCGAATATCTTTTTTTCTTTTATAAATGCAATATGTTTGTGTAATGCGCAATTTTCCGACGTACAAATTTGGCGTGAGTGTTCTCGCGAATTGCCCGTGAAAAGCGTGCGGAAAAACCGAAGAAAAACAATTCAACGTGCGAAATTCATCAGGGGCGAAACGAGCGCTTTTACGATGCACAAGTAAATTTTAAAACGCACTTTTGCCAAATGTACAATTTTGTACGACCTCGGAAAAACGTGCGTACATGTGTGTGTGTGTGTGTTTACTTTTTATATAATACGAGATACGATTATATACTGAAAAAAAAGAAAAAAAATACATTATTAAAATTTTGTGAAAATTTTAATAATGTATTATGTAAATATATTATGTAATAATTATATTATGTAAATGAATTTAGGCATAATTATTACTTTTTAATTACATTACATTAAATGATTCTGAAATTAATTAAAATTTTATGACAAATCCTTAAAAAATATTGCTTTTAAAATTAATACAGTTTGAAAATGTATATGCGATATTATATATATGTAATATAAAGTTTCAAGACTATATTTTATCTTAATTATATATTTATCTGATATTTCAACAATTTTTGCAGTATATAGAAATAGTATTAAAAATAAAAAATAATGTAATTCTATGTATTTTTATACTTAAATTATCGATTTTATATTTAGATAATATATGTTATAATAGAAAAGATTATTATTTATGTCGCCGTTGTTAGATAATGATTGTGTAAAAATGTGATTTATGGATTACGCAGTTTGAAGGTTTCTTTTTGTATCAATTTTAAAATAAATCGAAAAATCCATAAAATTTTCGCGATATTTTTCCACCGATCGAATAAAATATAGTAAACGATTACAACGGAGGAGTTGAAGTATGTTCGAAGGAGGTTTTATGCGCGCAAAACTTTTCACAAGTTTCATCATAAAACAAACATAATTTTAACGATCGAAAGCATTCGGCATTCGAGTGATCTGTGCGAGAACAATAACCGCGATTTATGTTATGAGCTTTCGGATTCGAATGCTATATAGGTCTGCGGGTGTAAGGGTCTAAACTGCCCTCTAACGTCGTCTCCTATTCCTATTTTGGAAAACCCCATTTTCTCGTTCGAATCCATCGATTCGGCGAACCGTTTTCAGCACAATGGTGAACATGGAACATTGGAAGCTTTCCAGAAACGACGTTCGTTCCCGAAAAACCAGACCTCAACCTCCTCGTTCACGTCTTCGCATCAAATATTAATCTGTTCAACTGGGGAGGGGGGGGGTCCGGTGGCAGTTTTGGAGGTCGTTGCCGTCATTGAATTTGCAATTACCGCCAGACTTTTGCGCTAAATTTTCCATCTTTTTTTTTTTACAATTCGAGTAAACGCTTCTAGAATCGATTGTGTTTTTCTTCGAGTTGCGATTTTCTAAAATTGCCGTATTCAAATATTGCGCTTTCATAAATTTCAGAATTATTTTGACATTTTTGCAAAATATCTTAAAAAATCGGTTTATTAGTTTTGAATATAATAATTATAATTATTATCATAACTTAAATGTATGGTTAATAATTTTTAATAAATTAAAAATTATATAGATATTAAAAAATAATTTCAACTATTCTATTTAATAATTTTATAATACAATTAAGGTATATTTTGAAAATTTATATATTTTATATTACATAAAATTATAACAGTTTAAACACAGTATATTCGAAAACACACAGCTTTCCGCAATATAATAGTTTAAGCAATACGAAACTCATATTGAAATTTGTAACTTTCAACATTAAATATTAATTGTTTACGTAACAAATATTCACAATGAACTTCAATTAATACAATTAAAACACATACGAATATACACAATATTCTATTGAGCAATCGACGAAAATCTATAAACGAAATACGACTAATAATTATTATACATCATTTTAACCGTAGTATGAATCGTTTAAATATTAAAAACGAAAAAATTTAATATGCTCTTTGTGCGAAAACACAATGCAGAGCCGCATGCGACCGAAATGCAAGCCGCACAAAGAACACCAAGCGTATTATAATACTATATATATATATATATATATATATATATATATATATATATATATATATATATATAAGTGATGTTTTAAAAATTCAAATGAGATTTTTCGATATCAAACGTATTATATTGTATATAGAATGAGCGAAATGCGGTTGCTTTCTTTAATAAATACAAAAGTTACTTACATCGAGTCTGCTGATATATAAATATTTACGCGTAATATATCATAGAGACGTATAATTTCTATCTGACTTGTATAATAATAGCGTGAGATATGAATTTTTCATAACGGTTGTCTTGTATTGAAGTTGTGTGTATGTATATTTTTATATTCTTCGGTTGAGTGTATGAAAATGTGCGTATGAAATGAAAAAAAATATACCTTAATGAAAATACAAATATTCATATATAAAATTAATCGTAATATATATGGTATATATAACAAAAATATTTTTTCTAATATTTATTGATAAAAAAGTCGATTTTCACAATATAAATCTTCTATTCTAAAGAATATTATGTTAAAATTAATTGATTTAAATAAAGAAGATTCATAATAATTATGTTAAATTATTAATATTTATTGTAGTCAAAAAATATTTATATATAAAATAATTCGTTCATTATATATATATTTCATAATACTGATTAATAAGTACAAGATTATTAAAAATAAATTTCAATCGAAGTTAAAATTTTCAGTATCAAAATTATTCAACACGAAGAAAGGAATATTGATAATTTATCATTACAAAAAATTAAGCATTAGCTTTGATATACAAAATAATACTTTGATTTTAAATTAATAATTACGTCCACAATTTAATTATTGACTTTTTAATTATCGATAATACTTTTGTAACCGTGATTATAATTTATAAAAAAAATATTTACATATTTTTATAAAAAACATATGATCAAATAGCATATTTTATATTTACAATAAAACCAATATATTATATATCATCGACATTGTACTATAAAAAAAAATTGTATCTCTTTAAATCGAAATTTCACGTTTTCTTTCCTCATACGATTATAGCACATTTACGATTACTGTAAAAACGTGATTGTTCCGCATTGATTTTGCGCATAGAAAACTCAAATACACACACACACACACACACACACACACACACATATATATATATATATATAAACGAGAGCACAAGCAGAAGAAAAAAAAACAGAAAAACTCCTCGTAAAATTTTCCCTTTGAATTCGAAGGTCTCTTTTGATGCGAAACGAGTTTCAAAACCGAGCCAACTTCAGAATAGACGGTCTTCATATTTGCCTACGAGAGTAAAAAGAAGACGAATATATATATATATATATATATATATATATATATATATATATATATTTATATATAAAAGAAAAGGTCGTATAAGTCGCTCGAAGGTTTCGGCGGAAGGGAGAAAGTAGAAAAAAAAGAAAGAAAGAAAGAAAGAAGGAAGAAAAAAAAAGAAACTCGGCTAGGATCACACGAAGTAATGTGAAATACATTTTACAACCCCGTGTTTCTTCCCAATGCTGACAGACAGACAGGTTATAAATTTTTACAAGCTGGAATAGACTCGGTTGAAGTTCTATTCAAAAATGCGGTACGTGCGACACATTCGGTGAAATTTACCCCACTTCAATTATTTTTTCATGCTTTTACTATTTTGCACTGAAAAAATGTCGGATGTGCAAATTCAAATGAGCGTTTCAATATAAATGTGTATATGTGTGTGTTTATTTGTGAAATATTATATGATAGTTTATTCTGATTTATGACGTTCTTAACGTCGACGTACGAAAGTAATGTATAAAATATTTATAATATTCATAAAAGTCGGATTAACGATTTAGATATACGATTTTCAATTTAATTATATAACCCTCTGATCAAAATTTATGTTGAATTTGTTTATAAAATATAAATTCTTTATTTATTCTTCCAAATATATTTCATTCGTTTTAAAGTAATTCCCGTCAAATGAAACGCACTTTTCCCAACGCTTTTTTTTAGTCATTTTCCAATATAACCTTCAAATCCTTCCTCAATTCGGTTTTTATCTCCTCAATCGTATCAAAACGGCGTCGCCGCATTAGAATTTGAGTTTTCTGAATAGTCAGAAGTCGCACGGAGCCCAATCAGGCGAATACGGTGGTTACGGAACGATATGAGTCGAGTTTTTTGCAAAAAAGTCGCAAAGAACCAATACAGTATGACATAGTGTATTATTAACCTAGTGTATTAGTAACACTATTTTTATAATCAAAACGTGTAATAGAAATAAATTAATATAATTTTAAGAAATTCGTTTAGCAGTATTAAAAAACTGTATTAACCGTGTTAAGTATAGAACTATTTTAAAATAAAAAAAAAAACAGGATCAATATTATTATATTTTATTTAATTATTGTATAATGAAGTTGGCGTTGTCTTGAAAGATTAAATTGAATATTTTGCAAACTAAATGTTTTTATTAAATTGATAAAATGAATAATTAATAGAAATTGTGAAAAATAAATTAATCTCATATATATAATATAATGTTAAATAGAGATTTTTGAATCTAAAATAACTGTTTTATTATAGTAAAATATTAAAAATATAAATTGTTTTATTTTTTATTATAAAGTTTTCGTATATTTTAAACTTTTCTTTTTGTTTTTTTTAATTATTAAATTATTCATTAATAGTATTCAAAATAATACGTATAAATATATTTCTTTAAATCTTTTCGAAATAAAGCGTATTTTTCGATAAACTATTCAAAATATAATTTAAAAGTTATCAATAGTTTTAAGATAAATTAATGTTTTTTTTTAAGTAAATATTTTTGAAACTAGATTTTAATTAAAATAGTAAACGAAATTTTATCAGACGATTAAGATTAATTATTGAAAATTTTGAGATAAATAAATTAAAAAGGCACATTTTAATCAAGTTTTTTCGATAAGAAATTTTCTTTCGAGCGCAATAATTATTTTATACTCTATTCTGATTTATTATAATAATTATTGATACTATTTTTTTAAATATTAATATGAGAACAATAGTTCATATATAATATATATAAATATAATCGAATATATGCAATCTTTTAATATACTCATATTTATTGCTAAAAATTATTATATAATATATAATATATTTAAACGTCGTAATTAACTAATCCATATTTAGCATTTAATATATAAATATAAAAAATAATATATTAGAATATGTATATAAAAGGATTCGTAATCTGATTACGAATTGCGTTGTCCGCAAATTGTTCGCATTCGGAAAAGTCGAATTTTGGCTTTTCCGTACTTTTCGGGTTTCCCGTTTTTTTTTTCACTTTTCGATTTTTTCCCCTCCCCTATTCCGTTTTATTCTTTCTGTATTTTTTTTTCTTTCTTCTTCGCATTCAATTCTTCCCGTGTATTTCTTTTTCATGCAATAACCTCTGTAGTGTGCCGATTTTCCAACTTTTCTTTTTTATTTTCCATTTCTCATCTACATAACGTTTTTCCTTTATACACACACACACACACACACACACATATATATATATATATATATATATATGTATATATATATATATATATATATATATGTATATATATATATATATATATATGTATATATATATATATATATATATATATATATATATATATATATATCGTAAATACGAATTTAAAACCGTGAAATATATTTAAAATAATATTAAAAATAAAAATAAATGTTTATATATTAATATGTAAAATATTGTTATTTTACACGCAATTCAACAGTGAATGAAATAATTTAATTTACTCGAAATTAATTTCATACCAGTTTATATGCGTTATCTATAATTGAAATTCGTTTACACGTAAAAAATATATATATATATATATATATATATATATATGAAATAATTCAATTAAATTTGATACGTACAAATATAATGACGGACCTCAAGAATGGTACAAAGTTAAATTCATTACCCGTTCTACTTGCTTGAGTGTTTCTCAAACTGTGTGCCGCGAACGCGTATTTTAAGGTGCGCCATTCACTAATTAATTGAAAAGAAAACTTTCATCGTTTTTTTTTTAATTTTAAAATGGGATGTAAATTAACTCTATATTTTTTTTTAATTTTATACGTATATCGCATTCATACAGTAATGAAGTATGAGTTAATTAATTATTACATTTTTTATCTGTATAAACATTTTATATATATATTAATGTTATACGAATTCAATTAATTAAAATATAATAAATCGATGAATCAGTTTTTTGATATAATTAATATGAAACAGAATTATGAACTTTAATATATTAATTTTTATTCAAAATCTCAAATATAAATATATATATTAAAATATTTTTTTATTAAAATTACATATTTAAATCCAAAAATGTCTCAATTTTTATTTTTTGTTAAATTTTTAATATAACATATTTTTTGTATCAACTATTGAAAGAAAATATTTGATATAATTAAAAAATAGTATGTTTATTTTAGTTAAAAGTCAGAAATTGTTCTATATTATTAAAGGATATATGAAATTTTCAGTTAAATTTAATTGATACAAAAATATTAACAAAAAAAAAATATATACAAGCATTCCTGAAATAAATAAATAGTATCATAAATTTTAAATTAAATAATTGTAATATAATTTTATATTAAAAAAAATATAGTCGTTTTAATTTTAGAAATGTTTTATAGCAAATTCTTAGAAAGTACATAAAAAACAAATAGGGGTAATCCCGAAATGACCACGTAAACTAACCGTCAATTACGCAAGTTGACACAGGAAACAACTGACAATAAACTCAACTATAAAGAAAAGAACGAATATATATATATATATATATATATATATATATATATATATATATATATATATATATATATATATATATATATATATATATATATATATATGTATATATATACGACGGATAGGTTCGCTTTTGCGTGCCAGATATTTTCGAAGGAGTGAATTTGACCTTAATTTTGTTCGCTCGACACGCAGGGTTTGGCCCAATAACGATAAGACATTCCCTTACGGATGATTGGGTTCTTTTGGAGTGGACTTGGGGTTGGGGTATGGGGTGTATTTTTTGGGGTCCGGTTCATACGTTCACCACTCCAGGCTATGAGGGTGGGGGTTCAGAAATCATAAAAAGAACCCGAAAGACCATTGTAATACTCAAGTCACGTACCCCAGGACCAAAGGGTGGAAGAGATAAGCGCATGCACCCTTTACTCCTTTTCCATTGAAGGGGATGGAAAAGATTTTCGAGTCCACTGTTCGACACCGTCGTAAAGTTTTCCAACGTCGTTTTTGATTTTCTTCGACGACTTTGAATGCGTTGAAAAAGATCGATTTTGACAGAGAAAAAAAAATATTTTTGTTTTTTTTTTCACCCTTATATTAAGTAGAATACAAGATTTGATATATAAACAATGCTATCTTAATTCAAAGGCGATGTTTTATTAAAATAATTTATGTATCATATTTTTTTTAATAATTATATTTTTAATCATTTAAAACAGACAAGTCAAATTCATATAAAATTTTGTACTAAATTGGTGGCAACACGTTTTAAATATTGTTAAAAAATCTTTTTCTAATTAATATTTATAGTTTGTATAATAGTTTTATGGTTAAATTTAATTATATATTAAAATTTATTACATATATATTTTTTTTAATTAGGCTAATTATTAATATTTTGATTTCTAATAAAAAAAACATGTTGCTCATCTTTATGAAAATATTAAAAATATTTTGGGCCATATTCGACCCGCGAGCCGCGTGTTTTACATGTCTGATTTATAATATCTTCAATATATTTTCAATCATATTCAAAATGATACTTACATAAATTATTTTATAAAAATTGATTATATTTTATATGGAAAAATGAACTAATATTATATAACATATTATACTACTTTGAAATTTAAAATAAATTATTCTCTTTTTTTAGTTTATTATAAATAATATATAAATTATTATTTAAAACTCATATATAATTTTTATATATTTGAATATAATAAAAAAAAATATGAATAATATAAAAAAATATTATTTTTATCAATTTTTAATATATTTTATAATTCAATTTAATTTTAATAAACGATAATCGCATACAGGATGTATGTCACGGTAAGGATATTTTCCAAAGGTGATTCGAACACACAGGTCGGGAAAACAAATACCTTCGCGGGAGAGGGGGGGGGGGAGCGAATTCAATAAGTCGACCTCAATCACGAGACCCTTTTCAATAAAACTCAACTTATATTGAAGAGCGTTTGTCCCGCTCCTCTGCGCCCCCCCCCTGTAATAAAATTCCTGAAATTCTCGCTATATTCACTGAATTTATATTAAACTTCCATTTTTTTTTATTTATTTTCGATTAAACTGAACCCCTTTTTTTACCATAAGCGATTCTCTTCTTACTTCAACCGAAGTTCGTATGTAAATGAAATAAAAATGACACCGTATCCCAGTTTGGTATTTGCGGAATTTCGTCTTGATTTTTTTTAATAGAAAAATAGCATTAAAATATATAATAAATCAGTGAATAATAAATATACATATATATATATATATATATATATATATATATATATATATTAATAATATATTAAATAAAATTTAATACTGTTACGAAAAACGCTTTTACCAATTTTCCACATATTTGAAATATAATTCGTACATTCATTTTTCGAGAAAATGGCACTTTTGAGATTGCAATTTAACGGCAAACAGTGCTCCAGAGATGAGTAATAAAAATAATAAAAATCATATTAAATCTTCAGTATTTGCTTTGTTGAACAAATTAAACTCTTTAATAAAGCGTATAGTATATGAGCTCAATTTTTTTTTAATTTAATTTTTATAAAAACGCAACATGTTCATTCATAATTGAAAAATGTAATTTTAACGATAAAAAAAATGCACCGTTTTTATTTAATTTATATGCAATTTCCGTTTTCGCAACGATAATGAAAATTTTAATTTACTTCTATGGAGTTTATATATTTTTATATAATTTTCTAATATATATGGAATACTTTAGATTATAATTTCAATATAGAATTATATTAGTAAAATTATATATATATATATATATATATATCTAAATTTGATTTAATCTACGTAAGATATATGGCTTTGAAAATTTATAACGTTAACGCAAATGTATCGATCAGTTTATAAAATATGCTTTGGATCCGTTTTACGACTCGTTTATATATATGTATATATATATATATATATTAGAATAGAATAGAATAGAATTTAATATTTGATATAATAATAGGAATAATAACAACGAAACAACCGCTCGGTCGACACGCGATAAATTATATCCGTTAATAACCGCTACAATTTATAATAAAATTATGTGTAAAGTTAGTCGTTTATATAACGGATCGTTATGATGTTTGCAAAACTGTTTCGTTTATATTGTGTAAATTAATAGTTTGCGGTTTTTTTTTGGTGGGGGGGGGTCGTTTTTATTTTAAAATTTGTGTGTTTGCCATTAATGCGTACGACTCGGATTAGTTTTATTGTCGCATTATTGCTAAGCTTATTATATTTTTATACAATAATTAGAGTGGATCATGAAAATATATTACAAGTAAAAAATATTTTTCCTTATTAAAATCATATATTTAAGAGTATATTTTGATTATAAGTATTGTCTAATATTTAATAAAAATAAAATAATTAATTTTATTTGGAACGAGTATAAGAAATAATTATCCAAAAATTGTGAATGATTCAATTTCATATTCCTTAAAATATAATTTAATATACATTTATATATAATATTTGATGGTTGATTATAGTCTGACTCAATAACATAGAAATTAATTAATTGAAATATGAAATGGAAATTTTGACTATTTAACCATCAATTTATTTATTACATAATATAATATAAAACGCAACATAATTCTAGCAATTTTATATAAAATTGTAGTATAAATTTATATTATTTATTACACGCCAGTAAAAATAATTTTATAATTCATCAAATAATATTGATTTTTTATCAATAAATCTCCACTAAATATTATTGATAGTATTTTAAAGACCAAATCGGAATCACTGATATGTTTTATAAAAAAAAAAAAATTATATAAATAAATATTTAAATTTAATTTAATTTCAATCCTTAAAATTAAGTTAGTTCATTTCTTGACAATTATCAAATTTTTCTCTTATATATATATATATATATATATATATATATATATATATATATTGTAAATTTAAAATCCGGTTAGGGAAAACCGGTATCAATAGATTTAATAAATATTTATTCAGATTTTCCCCTTTTTGGTTACAAAGTTGGGAAATTCGGTTGCGGTTTTTCGCGGATACACATTTCGTCTTCTCGCTGTTCTATTGTTGAAAAATATACCGAAGAATTGAACCCGGGAAAACAGCGAAATAAAAGCGCGAAAATTTTCAATACCATTTCGAAACTTAATTAAACGTTAATTTGAATCTTTTGTGAACTCTCTCGACTGCGAAGATTAAAACGCGCATTTACGAGAATTTTCACTAAACTTTAAACAGATTTAAAATAATTTCAATGAAATAATATTCGACATTAATCATATATATATATATATATATATATATATATATATATATATATATATATATATATATATATATATATATATATATTATGTATAATTATAAAGTGTGTGATATTTTTAAAATTATATAATTTTGAAGTAATCACAACTTTTATCGTTTTGAAAAATTTATATATTTTTATATAAATAGCCAAAATTTCACTCGTTTGCATAATTTATTTTATTGTATTAGATTTTTGTTGAATATTACTCAATTTGCTTTGATAAAATGTTAATTTATTTAGCTTTGAAACGTTTTAAAACATCGTCGAATTTTGTTTTATAATTAAAATACATTTTTTATTAATTTCATTGATTATTTTAAAAGCGATATTTTTTAATGAATTCATTAAAAATTTTAGATTAGTAAATTATTATTATTATTATTTATATTATTTATCGATTTTACGGTTAAACAAGTCAATTTTGAATTTGTTCGATTTGTAATATGATAAATAATAAACTATATTTTCGTTATAATAATAATTATAGTCAATATATACAACTATTGTTATTTAACTCTCCTTGAGGGTTTAAACTATTGTAAATTTAATATAAATTCTAAAGTTTTCCGAATAAACAAGTATTTCACTTATATAATTGTTGGAAAGCATTGATATTTTTAAATTAATAAAAAACATATATTCAAATAAATATAATTAATTTAGATTTTACTTAATCAAATTTTTAATATCATATTTATGCGATATATTATATTAATCCCATTACATTTTTCCATAACTATCGATAAGTGAAATGAAAATTACATTTTCACACGACGAAACACAACATGCAACGCATAAATCGAAATTAAAAAAAATTAACACACACACACATACATACACGCATATATATATATATATATATATATATATATTTATATATATATATATATATATATATATATATATATATATTTATATATATATATATATATATAAATATTTATATATATATATATATATATATATATATATATATATATATATATATATATATATATATAAATATATATATATATATTTATGCATATATTTGCAACTGATAAATTTCAATTTCACATGACGAATGAAACGTAGAATCTAAGCCTCGTTTGTGCGATATTTTTGCGCGCACTTTTATTTTCTGCGTTGCGAATTTCCCAAAGCGACCACAACATTTCCGGAAAAGCGCTCGCAGAAAGTTTCGCCCTTTCCGGTAAAAAGCGGCAACACACACACACACAAATATACATATATATATATATATATATATATGCGAAAAGCGCTCTTTTCGAAGCAGTCTCATATTGAAAACGTTACACGTTGGATTCGTTTTTCGCTTGTTCTCACGGTTTTTCCATCGAATATATATACTCGTGAATGTATCTGTCCGTCTCTCAAAAGTTACATAATGGAAACCGATAGAGATACGCTTTTCCGTACGTACCGAACGTTTTCCATTATATACAGAGTGTTACAAAAAAAAAAAATATATATATATATTTACCGCACATATAAAGTTATATTTGAAATCCAATTAAGCGCAGTGCTCGCGTTTTATCGTTGTTTACTTTAACATAGTTGCTTAAGAGTGTATTAAAACATTTTAGTTCTATTTGTATAAAATGTGTCTAAAACTACTCAGCGTTTTCAGTGTATATCGAGTATGTTGATTGAATTCTATCGTATTTCGCCGTTCGCTGTTCTAGTTTACGTTTTCAATATTCTTTTATTTTCTACAAAAAATCTATCAATTTTATACTATATATTCGTATTTTTAATTCAAATATAATTTATTAAAAATATTAAAAAGATTTTGTATAGTTTAATATTTCATATGAAAGAATAACTAATATATATAATGATCATATAATATTTTAAAATATCAATTTTCTGATAAACAAAAACTTTTTTCGAAAGTTCAGAACGATCTAAAAATTATCGAAAATAATAATTATGTATAATATAATACGTAAACGAATTACAAAATTCGGCTTATCTGCGCGCGAAACAATAATATTTATATATAAAAGGTCGCAAAACAACCTCAGCATTATATAATTATATACAATATATACATACACACAAAAAGTACCCTTTGGAGTGTGTAATCCCGTATCGGTGCGTTATTTTGTATCGAAAATTATTATGATAATCCGCAGCCGTAAAATAAGATCGTTATAATTTGATTAGCTTCGCATAGCGAAACTTTCGCTTCGAACTCGGACTCGCCGAATTGTCGAAACGAGATTATCCCATTTACCAAAGTTTCTTATTCGAGGCTTAAATTTACTCTTATATCTCAAAAAAAAAAAAAAAATTTTAAATAAAAAAAATGATAATAAGATTTGAACGATCGACGTAACTGGTGATACGGATAATTTGACCTAGAATCGTTTTTTTTTCATCTAAAACAATATTTTAATATAATTTATATAATATATAATATTTTTTTAATTTATATTATAATATTTCTTGTTACAATTGTGATAATTTCGTGTAATTAAAGCACTTAGTATGAATGGAATTGTAAGAATAATACGGTAGTTATAATAAATAATATTTACATATTCATATTCTAACTACTAAAATTTCATATTTAGATAGTAATATAGTGTTACGTTTTAATAATAGAATTTATATATTATTTTTATATGAAATAATAAAATATTAATTTGTATATATATATATGTATAAATATTTTTCTTTAAAAAAAAAACTTGTACTTTCCATTCCATAAAATGAATACTAGAAAATTTCATGTTCACAAAAAAAATTTTAGTTTAAGAAAAACTATGAATGCACACTTTTCCTGGAGGTTTTTAATGATGACGTGCGCTAAAAATACACTGGAACTATTTTCTGAAGAATATAAATATCAAATGTTCCATTTTTTCATTCGTATAGAAGAATAAAAAAAATATACTGACCAAAAATTGAAAGCACTTTTCACATGTCTTACATGCACTTTGAAATATTTCATACTATTTTACAATGTTTGTCTTCGAATCACGTATATTTAGCATTTTCCGTTTATATATTAGCGGAGTGGTTTTCCAATGCTTCCTGTAATTTAGTTCCGGCACATTATTCGATTATGTTCGTTGTCAAATCCATATAGAAACTAATGCAATTTCAGTTCTGAATTTCCTGTTTCAAAATGGGCTTTGTTCTTAAGAGCATTAAATTCAGACTTTATATTCCATTCTTCGGAAAGTATTCATAAATTTAATAAATTTCGTCGACATTGAGTCGGATATATAAATCATAATTCTTCGAGAATATAAAATTACATATTTTTGATTCTGATGCATTTATTATATCGTACGTGTAAAATATTGAATTATTAATGTGACATATTTAATGCGCTTAATCGCAATGTATTATATATGTCAACAATTTGACAATTTTAAAATATATATATAAATATATAATTTAACATGTTAATTCGTTACCCTTTATTAAGGCGGGGTTGCATTATTTACGTTCGCACTCAATTATTTATATAGAATTGAAATTCACAAGAATCCCAGAATACATTAAGTGGAATTATAAAGACATCGCCTACCGCAAAACGTGCTATCGCTTTGTGCTATAAACCCGAAATAGCCTCATTATATATTCTGGACTTTTGCGCTCAGTTGGCCACTTTAGCTCGGCGAATTTATCGCAACGGCACTTTTATATTTATCATAATATATTATATAATAAAAAGGCGACGAGAAAAACGGCGTACAATACGCCAAAATAGCACAATCGAAAAACTCTACCGAAAATAGTCACGTGCGAACTGTGCTTCATAATAAAATATAGCCATAGGGCTGAAAGTGTGCGATATTAATTCGTAAGAATGCTAGAACTGTGCACGTTTTACTTATAATAACTAGTATAATGTGAAAGGCGAAATTATATTTGGAGTTTGTGTGATGTGTTTGAGGCGGATGCTAGTCATATTTTTGTAGCGTATTTTCCGCATTTTCCGAAACAATTCGTCGGATACACTGGGAAATGGAAAATTTCGCCGTTCGTTTTTAACAGGCGATAAACTTTTAACGTCACGCGTGTCGTATTAAGCGTTTAACATGACGAAAAACGAAAACGCCCGAGGCAATTGTCTTACTAAATTTTATATAATCATATTAAACGTTTTGATATGTTCTCGTCTTTATAGCAAAAAAAAAATAGTATAGCGTTTGCGTAGTAATTTATTAGAAATAAAACAAAAAGTGTGAAAAGTGATCGATATATGGAATTTTTTCGATGTAATTTTACACGTAACGTTTTTACATTTCAATAATATTAATTTATGTGAAATGTTTTTGCGTTTAAATATCTTTAATATATTATAATTTACATATATAATCAAAAATAAAATTATGTTTTTATGCTTTAAATTTAATTTTTATACATCAAATTAATCTTTATTGTTTATAATTTTGAAAAATATTGATATATAAATATAAATTTCATTGAAAAATAGTTATGTGTAGAATTGAAGTCGTAAATTTACACGTATAAAAAAATATAATTATCGTATAAAAATTTTAAACTGGAAGAAAAATTACGAATAATTCACAAAATTTTTCAAAAAAAAATATAAAGTACATCTATATTTTTTTTGATCAAGAGAAGATAATATAATATATTAAATTACATTTTTAAAATGTAAGTAATATGAAATATATAAGGTTTAATCAATTATATTCTAGAAATATATTTTGCAACACTTATGTAATTTTTTAATACTGAATATATAATTTATAATTAAATATATATATTATTTTTCTTTTTCAGATTAGGTAAGCAGATCATTGATTTTGATTACTTCCTTCGCGGTATGTAATTATCTATATTACTTAATTTTTTTATTTATTAATAAAATGAAATATTATTTGAATGGAATTCACGAGGAGAAGCGTTTAAAATTTTAATTAAAAATGCATCTCGCCATTTCACGGATAGTTTTTAATGCGATTTAAATTATCTTATAACTAACGAAAGCTCTTCGAAACTGTGAATAAATTTTCACTCTATATATATTTTAATAACTGTGAAGAGTGAAAATTTTGTATTCAATTTAATTTAAAATTAAACAAGAGCATCGTTTACACGTTTTTAATATTGAAAAATCGTCATAAACCGTGTATATATATCTTATGTGATAAATTCTAAAATTGGTCTAACATATTCATATATTCTGGATAGATTTACAATAATTTATTATTTACATATTGACGAAATATTTTTCGAGGTTTCTATTTTTGTTTTTATTTATTTTTTATTTGTATGATTGATCAAGTGGGGAACTTGTGACAAACGATCGGTTGTAGATAGTTTGCTATGCTCGGTTTCTCTAGACCGTTGTTGGTTTTCTGGTGCTGACCATGGAGCTGCAAGGTTCCCGTGAGACCACAAGATGAGTGTGAAATATGGACTCGTATCTGAACCGAGCTTTAGTTCTGCGCTTCTCAAACTATCTTCTAGAAACTATTTTGCCAGAATTTCAACGTAAATATTATTATATTTACTGCTCTATTATATATTGAGATACAGTCTGAATATTGATTTTTTATTTTTTTAAATAAATAATATCATTTTTAAATATTATTCGATAAATCAATTGTAAAAGTTTGAGAAGCGCTCGTTGGTGGGGTGATAAAGATGGCCCGAGCATGTGAAAGGGACACACACCACCAGACACTAGTATGTGAGAAACGTTCCGAAATTGCGGGTTCTCCGATTAATAATGCCTCCAGAATTGGTAACGGACGTTTTCTCCGGTTCTTATGATCGGCTCCGGAACCGTACCGGACCCCGTTCTCATTATTAATTCCTCGGAATTATCCATTTGAAAACAATTCGGGGCTCCAGTTTCGCATGCTGGAAAACCGAAGGGAAATGCACAACTGCGTATAATGGTTGGCTCATGTGGAACATTTGTATAATTAAAAACTTTGTATACAACGATACGTCAAAGGTTGTATTTATGATAATAATACTTGCATTTTATAAATAAAAAGTATATATATATATATATATATATATATATATATATATATGTAATAAATATTAAATTCCTACCTAAACTCCTTCTAGATATATATTTAATCTTCAACATTTGATACATCTAATATTACACTATATATATACATATATATATATAATATTTTTTTGTTAAATAATATACAAGAAATATTGTTGATAGTACGTTTAATTATACAGCATTAAATCTATTTTTGTCTCCATATAAATATCTTGTTTTCTTGACGTTTTTATAAGATATTTTATTAGATAAAATTTATATGTTGTAATAAATTGTAACATTATTTTGTAACCGTGGACGTGTATTTCGTAATGGCGACATATTTTTTCGCTCGTTTCATTGTAATATATATATATATATATATATATATATATATATATATATATATATATATATATATCCTAAAGGGTTAATTCGTTATTTAAAAGTGATTTATTTAAAAATAACTCTAAAATATATTGATTATAATCAATGATAAGAAATATATTTTTTGATAGAATTGAATCATTTTAATATTTTAAGGTGATGATTTATTTCCACTTTTTTAATATATATATATATTTTATTTTAGACTATTTTTAAGCGGTGTTGTGTACGAAATATAATAAAATGTTTTGGCGCGAACCAAGAATATTAATGCGCTAATGTCAAAACAACTCAAAATATAATGAGAATACAAAAAAGTATGATTTAATGGCGAAAATACGCTTTTAAAATATTATATATATTATTATAAAATATATAATGTTTATTATTTATTATATTTGATATTTTAAAATACGTGAATATGTATAAAACTTTTGATGGAATATTTTTAATGTGTGTAAATAATTTCGATACGTATACAAAATTCATAAGAAAAAAAAATATGTTCATTAAGCTAGTCATTCGCAGTAGACGAAATTCGATTTGGGGGGCATTTTGCGCCCTTTCATAACGGAATTATGTTTGAAATGCCTTTTTGAGAATTGATTAAAGCGGCTAAAGGCTTGTTTTATTCTCGGATCAAAGACGAAATATCTACGAGTGGCGAAGTACACGCCTAATCTAATTTTATCCGCTTAATAATATTTCATCGTGAATAAACTTTTATATTGCGCAGACCATCAGCTTTTATTATAAGACGGGCGACGATGACTACATATAATATAATAGAGACGGGGGGTTTTCTTCGACGGGGTGGTTTTTCGCCTCTTAATGGTTGGAATGGGGGTTTTTCATGGGTGAACGAAACAATGACGGTCGAAGATTTAAATGAGGAAAATTCGTTTAATCATGATCTCTTCTCGGATCCTTTTCCTTGAAGCTCCGCGATGGCGGATCATCGCAATAACTCCACTATAACGTGATCCTTCTTGGAAAATTAAATTTCGAGCCGATTTTCCGTTGTCTTTCATGAAAAGTGCGCTCGGCTTATTGATATACTACAACCGTTGAAGAATGAAGCAGCTTTTTAAGTAATATATAAATTGTATACCTATTATTCTTCCATATTATATAATTATTCATATGTAAACTTTTTTCACATCATTGATAATTATAAAAAAAAAATTAAAAATGTTTACATATATTTTTTTATACATACAGATCAATACATTTTACATAAACGAAATTGAATTATACTATATATTAATTTATTGGGCTTTAGCTCTTATAAAATAGAACAAAATACTGAGAAACAAAATTTCATTTAAAGCTAATGAATATATTTTGATGTAAATAATTGATCATCATTATCGTTTGTGAATATCGATTAATGTCTTTATTATTTTAATCAATGACAACAATAATAAAACGTCCGTATTATGCGGAATATTTTCGTTTTATTTTCGCAAAAAGAAAAACTCTCAAAATGAGGTCATCTTCAAGAATCGCACGTCGACAAAAGGAAAAATGATGAGGTCGGGGCGGAAGAAAAAAAAACGTGCAAAAAATACAAACGTCGTAATTTTCTTCGGAAAAACGAAGCCTTAACGGCTCACTTATTAAGGAGACAATGCAGGCAATGTCAACCGCTATCTTTGCGGTCGCTATCGGTTTTCCTCGCCATTAAATTGCCGTTGAGAACCGTGGAAATTCCTTGAATTACGATCGTCGGCAATTTTACCGCGGGAAAACTTTCGCGTCAAGTTTTCCGCGCTCGCTTTCCCGCCGCCGCATCCCGTTTTCCACCCCCGCCCCTCTGGCCGCTCTCTACGTGCGGAAAAAGTTTGGGAAAATCTATATTAATCAATTTCAACTCATTCGCGGTTGCGATAAGCTTTCGTCAATGTCGAAATTCGTAGCGATCGATTTTCACAATCGCTCCGAGATTGCGCGATTAATTTATAATAGAAAATCGAAAATTTCTCACTATTATATTATATATTATATGGTTTATTCTCTCTTTAAATTAAATCAATGACTTAAAAGTGATTTCTAAGAATAAAACATTTTTTTATTGTTTTCAAAGTGACAACTTAAACTTTAATTAGATCGAATGTATAACTGAATTATTAATACAAAAGTTGACATGATAGAAAAAAACTATCGAAAAATTTATCATGTCTCATTCAACAGAAATTGTGCTATTCTATTTAAAAAAAATGACTCTGATCTTTAATATTATATAACTTATTTTCACTTTTTATATAAAAATAAATAACTAAATTCCAGATCGTATTAAGTATAAAAGCAATTTTCTCAAAAGTGAAATACTTACTTAACGTTTTCTTTTTTAACATTAAATAACAACTGTCAATATCATATATTTCGTTGACATTTAACATTTTCAGAAAACTTTATATACGTACAATTCAAAAATAATTTCATACATTAATTTTCAACATGAAATATTCAAAATGATAATTTTTTTCGTAGACAACACGAACTTTTATATTAAAAGAAAATATCGCTTACATTAATATCGAATATTTTTTTTCTATTTATTTATTTATTTATTTTTGTATGAATCAGGGGTAACTTTTGTCGCAACATTTGTTCCACGTGACGTCGAATCACCTAGAAAATTTATGACACGTCCCCCGAAAACTTTCAACTAACTCAGCTTTGTGTAATGAATGATAAAGTTTCGAGTGCTTAATACTGTATTCCATATGCGAAACTTTTCATCCGGATAAATAGCGCTTCTCATTGTATCCGACGGTTAACTTGCGCACGTACAAAAAGATATGTGTGTATGTATGTCCCAAAGGCAATATATTACCGAGAGAGAATTACGATCGTCGTGGTAACGAACATGTACGGATTTTATTATGAAACCGCTGTGACGCTTCGTTCGAACGTGACAATCGATGCGAATCGTTTTGATTTCTTTTCATTGATTGTATTGTCATATTTATTATATAATAGATAAATATAATTTATATAAGCTAATAATATCAATATATATTTTGAATTGATATAAAAAAAAATATCAAGTGAAATCAAATTTTTGCATATTTTTTTATTCATATAGATATATTTTTATTGTGTGAAAAAAAAAATGGCATAATATATCGATATTTATTATATCGATAAAATGTCTGAAATTTTAACATTTATATTCAGTATGAAAAAAAATATGTATCATCAAAGTATTCGATAAAAAGATTTAAGCGTAAAAAAGTTTATGATATCATTATATAAAAATAAAGCGTTAGATTTTCTTATTTCACAAGTATTTTCTAGATTTCGTTTTTAATAATATATTTAAAATGATATTTATATAAAAATCAATATTTTTTATATAATGCCTAATATATATACCATATATATATATATATATATATATATATATATATAATTTTTTTTTTCATTATAATATAAGGGTAAAATTTTCGAACAATACGTTACTTGATATTTTATACTAAATAGTTTAAGCGAAATTTAAACAGTTTTAGCTCTCGGGCATTCGAGTTTTATTCAAAGTTTTAACACTAAACTATAGCTGTTATGTCAAAATACAACCTGCTTCTGTTGTGAAGTATTTCATTATAGTTTTGCACTATATGCAACTTTTGTAATTATAATACAAAAGACGTTGAGAATACGTAAATTTTATAAGAATTCATATATAATTATATAATAAAATATCGATCATTATATATATGAAATTAGAATTAAATTTTAAAATAAATAAAAATATTTTTAATGAGATGTAATTATGAATTTTATTATGTGATGTGTTTAATTATGATTTTGAAAGTGTTTCAGGATTATATTTAATATTTGACCCTTCAGTTTATGATTTGGCAGTATAAAGTTTGCGCTGAGTCAAAATTTAAACTCGTTCACAACATTATAGTTAGAAATTACATTATTCAAATATACTATTGCGGTATCGCAAAACACTTCATTTCAGACCTAATAGCGTATTATTTCGAACATAAAATTCATTATCAGACCATAATAATGGCAAAGACGTGTTATTGCGAAATAGAGATTATCTTGAAGCAAACCGCAGCATTGCTATATATGATTGAACAGAGATGACAAAATGTTACGTATATTGCTCAATTATTATATTAAATATATTTAAAATTTATATAGTATATTATTATTTATGAATAATTTGATAGAAATGAAGAATTTCTCATAGTTTGTACAAAATCATTGATTTTAATACAAAAAATGAAAATTGATTTTTTGTAATAAATAAATATAAATATAATTGAAACATTATTACAATCATTATTAATATAAAATATTTCTCACTTAAGATTCATAAAATGACTGAATAATTTAAACTATCGATATTTAATGAAATTTCTCGGTATTTTGATGAAAAAAAAAATTAACCGTCAATTTTTTTTTCAAATTACAAATATTAAATCTAAATCTACTAACCGCCAAAAAAAAACTTAAACAATAAAATTAGTTAATAAATCAGATTTCGAACGCAATAATTGGAGTGAATTGATAGGATTATTAGGTTTCCGTTAGAATTAACCGGGAACATGCTGTTAAACAGCTTAAATACTTAATTCAACTTTATTCAAACCACTTAACGGTCAAACAATTTGTACTAAATATGAAAGTTTTTCTTTTTCATTTTCATCATTTTAATTGCGACCGAGGCAATGTGGTAATAAAAACGCTAGTTCTTCAAACATACCCTTCAGTTCACTAACCATTATTATTACGGAACGGATCCGCTTTTTTCTTTCTACTTTTTCTTCCTATTAATTCGGAAGTCGAATTCGTTTTCGAGGATAGAGAAAAGTTCAAAAAGAGAGAAAGCTCATTGCCGACTCCCAAGATGCCTCCGGTCGTAATTCCAACTGTCTGGATGCAAAACTTTTTAATTAAACTTCAACTTTCCAACACTACAAGTGGATTTAATATGTCTGACCGGGTGAAAAAGAATGTCCGCGTCTCGCGATTATAGCACTTTTTAGCGCGGGGGGGGAAGCGGGGGCTAGGAGAGGGGAAAAAAACCGAGATTTACCTCCGAAAACCGCCACAGAAAAATAAAATAAAATAAGAGAAAAAAAGATGCTCAAAAGTCGTATTTGAAATCTTAGAAGTCGTTTCCACGAAAAAGGGTCGTTTCTGGAGTCCGGACTAATATTTATTTTTGCATTCTAATTTTCGTCGTAATCCTCGCTAGCGTTTCCGAAAGCTTTTTATTGTCCTTATCCCTTGTTCGAATGTCTTTTTCTTGGATAATAAAACATTTTATGATATCGAACCGGTAAAATATATTAATGGCTTATATAAGTATATGTATATATATATATATATATATATATATATATATATATATAAGAGCATGTATACATTTACTGGATGATGATAAAGGTACGAATGCGTGTTTAAAATTTAATTATGCACCCTTTTCCTATCATAAAACGCTTAACTGTTGTATTAACTGTGCTAATTTTTGACGAGTGCTTATCTCTGTTGTTAATGTGCAACGTTAAATAAAATTCAATTAAATCGAATCAGATATTATATTATATTATATATATACCATATATATATATTTTTTTTTCATTCATTTTTTGTGCTAATAAATTACATTTATTATTAAAATATTATTATATATAGTCTTAAATCATAATTTGTCTATGCTTCTGAATGAAGAATATCAAATCGACAATAAAAATATCAATTTTAAAATATTATCAATATTTATCGTATCGATAATAAAATTTTAAAATCAACCATATAGTAGTAAAATCAATATTTTTTATTAGAAAATCGTATATTTTTACTATTAAAGTGTGATTTTATTATAGAACAAAATTTGAATAATTCACGTTTTAAATTTATAAAATGTGTTTAAATATATAAAATGTTATTTTGGATCGATTTAGAATAAATTTTATATTATATATATATATATATATATATATATATATATATATATATATATATATATATATATATATATAATATATAAACAAATTTGTTATTCTAATCGCAGAATCAATGTTGAATTAAAAATAACTACACTAAATCTGTTTTTTTTAACTAATTAAATATTTTTATTATATTTATTTGGTAGAAATATATTTTTTGTATTATATAATTGAAAACTCAATTTCTTATTGAAATATATATATATATAGAATTTCTTTTAAATTACAGTCAATACCATAAACCAGAATTTCTAAAGAACCAGAACCATATTCAAAGGTCAATATTTACCAGAGTCGATACACAACTCGATAACAATCTTTTAGTCATCGGATGACGTCATATCCGGAATTTACAGTATTTTCACTGTTCCGTCTCCCTTTCATCCCTTTAGATACTGTTTATATCTGTCTATATTTGTCGGGAAAACATCCGGTGAGCGATTCAAACTTTACCAAAAGTTCATAATAATAGAGCCATCTTGTTTTCGGTTATGAATTGGTTGTGTCGAGTTTCGTTCGACAACTTTTATGAAGTGTGGCATAATAATTATAATTTCAATTACTATTTCATCTAAAATACTATTATAAATCGAAAATATACATCGTATTGAAATATTCGAAAAATAATTGAAATTATGATGGAAATATTTTTGTTTCATAATAAAATATACGAAATTTAATATAATTAAAAAAAATAAAATAATTCAAAGAAAATATTTTTTTTTTATTAAAAAAAATATATTTTTTCGACATTTATAATTTGAATTTTATAAATTGAATATTTATTCTTTTAAGATCTCGTCTCTAGTGAAAACGGGTAAACTTTTCGTCTGCGCCTATAAATGTTTATTGTTATTATCAATCAAAAACATGGAAAAAAAAGGAGAAAAAAAAGTTTTCACAAAAAAAAATTAAATTTATTTAGAAGTCTGCCAACTTTAGGCATTAATTATAAGGGCAACGAATGAAAAAAAAAAATTTTTTTTTTGATATACAGTTTTAAAGTACGACGCTTACCCTTTTTGCCAAAGTTTTCTGTTCGAAATACTTTTAAGGTTTTCTTCTAAAAAAAAAAAGAATAAAATAAGACTTTTCATCTTTCGACCCTTTAAATTCAACGGCGAAAGAATTCGTTATAGATTTTTTTATATTACATTTTTTAACGGTACTCTTATCATTCTTTAATAATATTTTATTATATATTAATTGTGGAAAAATTCGTAAAAATGTCTTAATTAAATTTTCTTTTTCCTTGTTTATATGATAAGATTTTATATTATACTTTCGATGTGTTGTGATTTTATATAATATGAACAAATTTTTTTTTTTGAAAAATATCTGAAATTCTTTCATTTATAATAGAAATTGTCATAAAATATCAGTTTTAAAAATATAAAAGAAAAATTTTAAAGTTTTTTCCTAAAAAGTTATTTTTATCTATTCGTCCTATCGATGACAGTTATTTTATGAATGAAATCGTTTCTGTCGTGAATTTAAAAAGTTTTTATCTTTTTATTTCATTCAATTTGTTTAATACAATATATTATTTGTGATTTTATATTATATATTAAAATATTTATTTTTTATAAATTTTTTACAGGAAAATTTTTTTTAACATCTTCTGCATTATATATTATTGTATCCATATATTTTTTATGGAAAAAATCATATTAAATATAGATATTTAAATCCATAATTTGTTATGTATATATTATAAAAGAGTTTACAATATTTTATTTATTTAGGACATAAATAATATATAAATTTTCATTGTTTATCATTAGCGAAATAATTCGCTTATCTTTATCAGTTTTCTTCGGACATTTTATATATAATATATATTTTTTTTAATAACATTTGACGTACATTATCTAGACAACGTCGTTTATAATAAGTTTGAGGGATAATATTTGTCGAGCGTTTTATATATATATATATTTGCTTAATGTGAACAAGGCTCTCATCATAATAAAGTTAAGATTACAAATTTACGCGTCGACCTAGATTTTGCTTCATTATTTTTTCGACGAATACGAATTTTCCTTTTTTTTCTTAATATTGTTCACTAAAAAAAATCTCAATAATATTCGCGTGAATTTATCTCGTCTTATACTTAATATTTTTAAAGATATTTTAGTTAATTTATATTTTCGTTTCAAATTGACCCCTTTACATACATATATATATACAAGTTAAGTATCGATCCGTGTCCCAGAATAGAACGGGACAAGGACCGTTTTTGTTTCCGAAACGGTCGAGAGAAGACTGTAAGGGAAGTTTCATGTACAAACATACACACACACATATATATATATATATATATATATATATATACGACTGTAAAAATGAAAAAAAGCTCTCTGGTAAAAAAAGCTCTGAACCTTCGTGACACTTCCCAGTTAGCTCATTGATTTATGTGGGACCGCAATTTATTCTTCCTCCCGTGCAAAAAAATAACGTCGGACGAAAAAGCGGCCAAACGTGGAGGAAAAAAAAATATTGGAGCAAAATCGTCCTGTGTAAGATTTTTTTTTTAATTTATATTCAATACAGGTTATCGTTTAAAAGTTAAATTGCCTTAGTGTTGGCGCAGTTCATAATTTACATTCAAAATTTAAGGATATTTAAAATGTTACGCGGTGTTATATCTTCTGAGAAACGCGTCAAAGGGGAGATTTTAAAATTGAGAATTTCGTGGAAATTTTGCTTTTATTATTATTATTATTATTTATATTAATATATTGTATTCTTTATATTAATGTGCTTGTTATGTATAAAAAAATGTTCTGTGTTTGATGTAAGTTTAATAAATTTTCATCTTGTTATATACGATAATAAAGAAAATCTTTGAAATTTTTTAAGCTTAATACATTTTTAATATAATTGAAATAATCGTAATACAATATTTTAAAAATTTTATATCATAATAAATATATTTTATAAATACGTTTATATATTAAAAATTTTGAATAATAGAATTTAAAATATTGAGATTGAACTTAATGACTCAAAAATCAATATAGAATTTAACATTTTCATATTGAGATTTAAAATGTTTAAAATAAATTCTTAATGATCTCATTTTAAATTATTAATATAAGGAAAATGGCTGTGTTTCTCAAATAATAATTCAGTATAAATTTGACGTACATTTTATTAATATATATGAAGACAATTGTAATATTATCTTAAAATAACTACAACCTTTCTCTACAATAATTCAAAATGTCACATTACATTAATAAATTAAATTACATCACATTTATTTGATATTTTGTGTTATTTTTTTCCTATTTTAATACCATTTTTTTATATATATAATATATTTATTAATTCATATTTTAAAAATCGTGTCGTTTTATTTTAATCTATTTTCAATAAACACATAGCATTATATTAAAATTTAATAACAATTGATAAAAGAATAAATAACTATATAATCGAAATACTTTCGCGTCAATTTCGCCGATAAATTCCGTTACCACTCGTCGTAAATCCGAGCATATTCCGTTCGATACATAGGAGACGCGTAAAACCTTTTTACGATTATAAAACGCCTCTTGTAAAGTTGGCCATAGGTAGCGAATAATCTAATTAGTAGTGAACGAGCCGTTTCGCTTTTTAGCGTTAATTCAATTAATTAATTAATTAATTAATTAATTTTGCCGAAAGGTTTCACAAGTAATCTCTCGTGCGCGAAATTAATTCGGCCGAAGCGCGATCGATATGTTGAGAGATAGCGAAGATTTTTCCTGTACACCTCTGTAAAAAAAAAGAGGAAAATCCGTCGGAAAAACCACCCTTCCGATCGACCGACACTGCTTCGGGGATGATTAATTGTATGTGAAGTGCGTTCGATAATCGAAAAATCACTTTGCAGTCTTAAAGATTTTAGTATAATTATTTTAATCGTGATTAAATAAAATACTATATATATATATATATATATATATGACTAAATATGACGTAACTATATATAAATACGTAGAAATTATTATATAAAATAATTTTCTAGTATTATATAATATATAGTGATGTTATAGTTTGGCGTTTCTCTATGTAACCATTTGGGAATAATTCGAATATATTAAGGGTATAATTTATTTAGTACTCCTTTAAAAGTTTTTGCATAAAGGGTTCATTTCAAAGGACATTAAGATAGAGAAGAATAAAAAAAAAGAGTTAAAAATATTGTTCCAGTTACGATAATTTTATTCTACAAAATAGTTTAGTTTAAATTTAAAATCTAAATATCGAAAATTTGTATGATAAAAATATCTTTTTAAAAATATAAATGTAGAAAATATAAATTTTCAGTATTATAAAAATGATTTAATCATGGTATATAAAATATAGTAGTAAAAAAATATTCATAGATTGAATGTAGTATTGTAAGTTTAATTCTATAAATTTAATTGTTTTAAGGAAAATTCAATAGAACTAACATAATTGAAGAATATTTTTTCATTATATAACATTATATATATATATATATATATATATATATATATATATATATATATATATATATATATATATATATATATATACATAAAAAAATCGTACAAAAATATGTTAAAGATGTCAGTTTTCATATTTTCTACAGCGTCGACGAAAAAAATATGAAACGAAGAGCGATAAAATAACGCAAAAATATCAAAAAATACATGAATATATATATATATATATATAAACTCGGAAAAGCGTTGTAAGACAACAAATAACAATAATGTTCAAAATCGAAATGGAAAGTGTATCTTTTACGATCGAACAGTTTACGTCTTCGAAAGACAAATAAACAATTCTTTGTTACATCGCGTCGACAAAATGATGGGGAAAAAAGCGATATCCAGATTGTAAACATGCCCCAGGATAACGTTTTTGTATTTTTCTACATATTTTTTTTATACTATCCTATATATATATATATATATATATATATATATATATATATATAATAAAAAAATATATTATATTATTATTTTCATTATATATAATAAAATTTGATAAATATATATATATTTAATATTTATATTTTATTAAAAAATGTCGAATTGTATGAATAAATTGAAAATATTGATAATTTATGGAATATATGTATCCTAATTTATTTAACGCTTGAATAATATTCGTGACATTCTCTAACTGAAAAGTGTTAATATATACGAAACAATATTCCTAGAGCTTTATTAATATTTATCAGTACATAATATAATCAATATACGTAATTCGATAGTAAATTTACTACATTTTCGAATATAATTAATGAAATGTTTTGTTATATCGTGCAAATAGATATCGTCTATTTGCACGATATAAATCCATACTAAATCTTAATTCGATATCGTTTTATTGGATTTAAAATATTTATTATATTTTTTTTTATCGAAAATCCGGATTCATATTTATCATATATAAATTAATCTCATATAATATTTAAACCGCAGATATTCAATTTTAATTATTCTACGTATTTAGGCTTAATATTCGTTTAATTAAAAAAAACTCATTAATTTTTTTCATAACGTGATTAAATTTTAATATTCACATCATAAAATAATCTATATAGAATTATATTATATATATATATATATATATATATATATATATATATATATATATATATATATTATTAGTTTCGATATCAAAAGACAGCTCGGAATAATTATCTTCTCGTGAATATTCATAATCCGATTTTAAAGATCGTTCGTTTTTTATTTAATGAAAAACGAACGATCTTGATGAAAAAAATGCGATCTGAAAAATTAAAATAAAATACGTTTATTTTCGTATATGCGCAGGTCGTATATTTAAATGTATTTGTTTCCATTGGCGCCTGCATTAAGCAGACCAATCGTCTAAAATATCCCTTTGGATTGCCCTCATCTTCAAAAGCTCCTAAGTCACCGGGATAAAGATAAAGCACGATCGTTTCCATTTATAAGCATTCATATATACATATATATAAAAATAAATAAATATATATATATATATATATATATATATATATATATATATATATATATATACTTATATGTTTTCATAGTAAACTTAAACCTTCAATTTAATTTATTCGTTAATACTTTAATTATACAAGTTTTATTATTATCAAAAATGTCGTTTTTTTTCATATAGTCTGTTACAGTTGAATAATCAGAACGAATTTTCCTAATACATTTACATAGGATAATAAACGCTCGATTTTATATACATATAGCGGTATAAAATCGTTGGAAACTCAATTTTCCTAAACTTCACATCCTCGTTAACAATCTGAGTTCAATTTTGAACTGTATCGAAAGTTTCGAATGCAAAACCTCACATTTAAGCTGGAGCCGCATATAAAACTTTACACATTCTAAATGTAACGATGTAACGACTTTCTTAATAGTTATTATATGTTAAAATTTTGTAAAATGGATATGCGATTTTTAAACAATAAAAGCTTTATTTTAATAGAAAAAAATATATTATATATATATAATGTTTTCTTATTTTTAGGTTAAAACCTTTGATATTTTAAAGTAAATTTATCCATATGAATCAATATTTTTTTTATCAAATAAAATTTTCTATTCAGAAGACTGCGGTTTAGTTTTTTTGAATATCAAAAAAAAAAATATCAAAGTAATATTTTTTTTACGAAATAACCTTTTTTAGTTTAATATTATCGTAGTGATCCATCATTTTCAAATATGAAAAAAAATATAAGGTCGGATAAACGATAAATGTGCTAAAATTGCTAGTAATCGTTGAAGCGATTTAATAGAAAATTTTCGAATTTTTTTTCTTTAATCTCAAAATCGCGATTTATATTTAGATTATTCACATTTTTTTTTTATTTTATTATCTGATATATTTTTTCATTATTATTAAAAAAATTTCATTTTTTATTAATATTAAATAATTATAATGATTTTTCAAATATATAATTTATTTAATGAATTTTGAATAGATATAATTATTATTTTTTTATATAAAATTATCAGTTATTATAAAGTTAACACTTGTAAATCACTTTTGTTATGATATTCAATAAGACTAACAATATTGTTTCTACGAAATAACTCTTCAAAATTTGTTTTAAAAGCCTTCTCATTTATTTTCCTTTTGCATGAAAGGAAAATAGCAGAAAAAAAATAAATAAAGGATCGCTCTTTTTTTTGTTAATTAAGTCGCTTTTTCCTGTTTCGCTTTTCGACATCGTCGAAGAAACTGCGTTCGGTATAATGAGATTGTCTTATTCGGAAAAGTCACGATTTTCCTTTAAAAGCCGATGGTTTCGACTAAAATTGCGATTATTTTCGCTTTGGCCACCGAATGAAAAGTGCCCAATTTTTGTTTTCCATTCGAGAAAATTTGATTTTACTTCTCTTTCACAGTGTATTGTATTAATTTTACTTTTGCCAATCTTGTTTCTCGCAATTACATATTTTATTAAAAATTATGTTTTTCTGTTATTGTAAAATCATAGCATAAAACTTTTAATATATATACCATATATATATATAAACATTGGTTAAAACAATATTAAAATTGTATATCTTCAATATAAAGATATATAAATGTATATAAAAATAATTAAAACTCTATTTAACTTTTAAAAATATTTATAAAATGTTTTGATACAAATAATTATCAAGTAATTATTTTCGTCAAAAAAGTCAACTCATTTTTCCTTTGAAATACTTTTCTAAAACATTAAAAATTTAATTATTTAGCCTTTAAACACATTTTTCTTCGATCGAAACGTATCTTTTAAATTTCAGGACTATTATTTCTCTATATATAATTCAAATATATATCAAATTTTTTATATATTACTATATTTTATAATAACAAATCTATAATTAGTGTATTGTATATATAATTAATTTAGAAAATTAATACAATATTAATAATATTGAGTATGAAAATATAATTGAAACAATGGATCATAAAATAATAAAAATTCCATAAATAGAGTGTAAAATTGACGATTAGAGATTATTCTAAAAAAAAAAAAATCGATATTTTGAAATTCGAGAATAAATATTTTCCGAAATAAAATAAAATTAAAAAACGTATGTTTAACGGAAAATAAATACGAAAAGTTAAAAAGTGCAAAGTGCTCGAATACAGCGAACACGTTCGACGTTTTCCGCATTTGTTTGCTCATTTTCACGTTACTCTACGTAAATCGCGTGGGATTGTTTTTCATCTATTTTCCTTTCATTTCCCGGCATCGGATCGACGACGCTGATAGGGGTGTCGAACGAGCGAATCGACTGACGAAAACAAAAGAAAGAATAGATAAAAACCAAACCAAAAAAAAAAAACAAAAAAACATGGAAAACTAAATAAAAGTCGAGTAAAATAAAAATGGGACAAAACAAGACAATCCCTTTCATTATGAAGCTTTTGACCTTTCCTGAAATTTCCACTACAATATTGTTTGATAGTGTGAGCAGGCAATCTCAACCCGTGAAATTGGGTTGCGTGTCGCTAATTAACTTCATTTTGACCCGGAACTTGGTTAGTCGTTGATATATACTTCCGATGTATATATATATAATATATATCTATAAATTTATACATATATATGTGTGTGTTATATTGTAACGGAATCGGTGTTTCAACACTGCTGGACTGATGTAGTTCTTGCACTGTAGCGACTAATTAACAATGCTGTAGTTATTCAATGTTATAACGTTAAACTATCGCCGTTAACGTTTAACTTGTACGGTTAACGCGAATCGTGAAATCGTTTGCCGGGCTAATATCGACAATTTCAGACTCATCTGAAAAGTTTTCAATATCACGAACATTATTTTTATAATATATATAAATGAATCAATTTTCTAACAATGTTAGAAAAGATTTTTTTTTTATATCAGAAAGGATACATCTTTAAGATTTTAACCTTGCTAGATTTGATAAACTAATCATCAGCCCACTAGAATAAATTTTATAATTAACTATTGATAATATTGCAAATAACAATAACTGGACTATGAAATTTTAATGATAATAAACTAAAAATTACAAAAAAGTGTAAAATAATTTTTTTTGTGAATATGATTAGATTTTTTTTTGAATCACATTAAATGTTTTCTAGACCTGTTTATTAAACGAAAAAAAATGGAACATTATAATTATAATATTTTATGGAATAATATATGTTGATATAATGAGTTTGTACTTTGGTATTCTATGTTTGTACTCTATATAATCGATTTTATAATTATCCTTTTATAATAAAAAAAATATATATATATATAGTGAATATAATGGTATCGTGATTTATGAATCATTTAACACATGAAAAATTTTTATGCATTATTATTTTGACCTCTAGATATGAATTTAATTTTAAAATTTGGCAAGTGATATTTCGTTGCTTTTTATTGCCTATATTGTATATTGTACAATAAAATTCTAAGTTTCTAAATTTGAACGTTTAATTAGCATAAATTACATTCGATAGTCAAAGCACAACCGTATAAGGTTATTATTTAACATCTAATTGTTAAAAATTTCAATATATATTTATTTTATGTTAATATAACTAATATTATGAAAGAATATATTTGGCATATTGATTATCATCTAAATTAAAAGTTTTTTTTATTATAAAATATTGATAGAAATTTTTGTCGTTTATTTTTTATTTAGCTTTAAGCGCGTTTACGGTCTCCTCTATTTGCTTTAGTAATTTATATGAAAGCTCGATTGATGTAAGATAAATATATAAGAATAGGTCTGGAAAATCCGGGAAATTCGCTAGAGATTCCACCATTCATATATTTACTCGTGAACTTAAAGAATGTTTACAGATACGCCTTTTTTCTCTTCTCGAAAAACGGAACGAATAATAATATTATTTTTTTTTCAAATAAATTTATAAAAATATTTTTATTGTAAATTTTAAATAAATATTATGATATAAATTTATATTACACGAAACGTTCATTGCATTAAAGTTGTGTACCGGTTATATTGTAATAATATTTGTACTAACGAAATTCCGTTTTGTAAATAAAAATAAATATTTCATTCGGATAAATATAACCGATTCAATTAGCTTTTGATTTTTTTTTCCAACAAATAAAACCTTTTTTTATTGTTAAATTATATTTATCGTATTATACGGTAAAATTCTCACTTGTAAATATTGCTGAAAATGATAAAAAATAAATATTTATTCATAATCCGCTTATTTAACTATTATATTATGTTACGTGGAATTTTTTGATGAATCATAAAATACACTGTTCACAAACAATATAAACGATTTTGATATATTTTTTTATATATATGTATAATATAATTATGCTCTAGGAATTTTTAATTTTTATGTAAATGTGAAATCTACCGAAGAGATTGTAAATCGGAAGGTTGAAGAGGAACACTTTCAACGAACGGTAATATGAAATTATAATCGATAGACTTTTCGAACAGAATTTTAAGTGGCAATCTCCATTTGCCTTTTCCCAGCTGAAAAGTTTCCATACGAAGTCTTCGACCGCAAATTTTTCATTTGAGTTCCACCAGACGGGACCCGGTCGGTCGGACTTTAAGCTATATATATATATATATATATATTTTTTTTTTTTTTCATTTTCTTTTCTATTTTTTTTTCACCAGCAAAGCAATCCACAGTCATTTTCCTCGTACTCTCTTTTTATTTTATTTTATTTTTCTAAGACTTCGCCCCGTTCTCGGGTAGAAAATTTTCAGGAAAAAGGGGAATACGGCGCTGAAAAGAGATTAAAGTGTGCAAACAAATCGGTTCAGTTTAAGTATAGACACTTCTTCCAACAATCGTCGAACATAACAATAGTCTGCAGACGACAGAACTGATGAGATTGAATCTCGTCGTATATTTACATCTTCGACGATAAATAATACTGCAAAAACGACGTATATATATATATTATTATTCTACAAATTAAAATATAAAACTATCATAAAATATTTTTCAATATTATATTGTCATCTTCGATATACTAATGAATCATTATTGTGAACAATAAATGTAGATTTAACATTTCTCATGTTTATCTATTTTTTGCGAATGACCCCGTTTTCGATATCGCTTTACAACCTTTTTATTTATATCTTTCGCAATCAAAACAAGTAGAAGATACGACAAATTCATTCCATTAGCGCATTCCAAAAATCCTATCCCTTTCTGTGGACCGTTGTAAATTTCGCAATCTGCCAATGAAATCTTCCCTTTCTACCCACCTTCTGTCTTTCGTGAATTAGTAAAGTCTATATTGTTTTTATCTCTGAACTCCTTTAAAATCCTCAAAGGTTCAACTATGGAGGAATGGTGTTATCCCTTCGTACTTTTATCAAACTTATATATCTTTATGTTAGAATTTGGAAACGTTGCTTTCTCGGAGCAATATTTATATACATTATATACTTTTGTCGAATTAAAAAATCTTTATCTCAATTTTTTAAATAAAAATTATATACTAATTTTTTAAAATGTAAATTTGTATGAAAAATAATATATATATATATATATATATATATATATATATATATATATATATATATATATATATATATATATATATATATATATATATATATATATATATATATATATATATATATGAATAACATAGGTCTTGATATGTATTCGGTGTTTAACACTATAGTTGTTCAGTTACCACATAACGTTGTGTTTGCTAAAGGTGTGCGGTTTTGCAAACTCTATCTTATCAAGACCAAAATTCCAACTTCATCCTGGACAAAGCTTTTGCTGAAAAGCTCAAAGTACTGAAAGTTGTACGAGTGGAATTTTCCACGTTGGCTGACAACGATATTGTTGTCTATTCAAATGCATAGAAATGGTAATCTTTTATGAATTGCATTTTAAAAAACATATATTGTTATTTTTCTATTGCGTATTGAAAAAGCATAATAATCCAATATAATTTTAAAATTATAGTATAAAACAAAGTTCGGATTTTAATAATTTAATCTTTTTATATATTTTTTTTTAATTTATAATATATTATATATATTGAAATTTATTAATTAATTTATTATTATTTTATATTATTAGAATGATGCAAAGATGTTCTAAATCAGAAATTTCCAATCTATTTTAATACATCTTTCGATAGATAATTTCTTGAAATCACACCCTTTATCAGATTATTCTTCTGAATCAGAAGTATCCAAAGTGGCGAACGCGGTCTACAAGTCTGTTATGTTCTTACTTTATTATATAAAAATTGAAATTTATATTTATCATTTTTTAAACTTTTTTTAAAGTCATCCACCACCTATTTAATTCATCAATAATACACCCTTAATAGTCAAAAATTTGGATACTCTAAATTATACTCCTTATACATACGAATAAAAATATTTATATATCTTTGAAATTATTACAGAAGGTATTGTGTTATAAATTAATATAAGAAATATTTATTAGTGATAAATTATATACACACACACACACACATAAATATATATATATATATATATATATATATATATAACGTTTTGTATTCGTGTATCAGTAATGCCTTACATTAATAAAAAATAATTAATTACATACACTCAATCGCATAATGATGATCGCGCATAATTATTAATAGGTTCAAATAGAGTGCTGAAAATACTCGAATAGTCCGGTTAGCATTTGGATTCGATCGGAATTTTTAATAAAGACGTTCAATTCCAGTCTTTTCTCATCCCCTTCAAGTCTTCCGGGGAGGGGGGTGCTTTTGGGGGTGTGGATTTAATTAAATTCTTCGGGGTTCGCGTGTGTCGTCGTCGCAATGAATAATTTATTGACGGACATCCATAAAGTGGTTGATGAGCTTTGACGACGATTGATCGTCTCATAGACGTTGTTGCTATTAACTATTGCGGTTAATTTTATCTAGTACAAATTTACTAAGACGTTTAATTCTGATCATAACCATCTAATAATAATTTTGATTTTTTTCCAATTAAAAAAAAAATATATATATATATATTCGATGATATCGCCGTATAAATTTCATAATTAATTTCGTAGTTTTTACATTATTTTTATTTTTTTTTCATATATTAAATAAAAATTTAATCATTACAAAACATGATATATGTATAATTTTTATTTAAAATTTTATGTTGTATACTTTTATATATTAACTTATCTGAAATGAACATAATTTTAATTTATATTTCTATAAAAATCAATAAGAACCATGATAAAAGCATTATATTTATTTTAAAAATAGTATAATATTATTTATCTATATATAGTTAATATTTGATATGACTATTTTTTTTAATATTATGAAATAATATTAATTGTATTATTCGAAAATATATTCAAAGATATTCATTTTCATTTCAAAAGATTCATAAGACTGCAACATTTTATGCAAAAAAAATGAGAAACTTTGATATTTCTCCATTAAAAATTTCCAAGAAAAATAAATGGAAATTTCTAGATTTTTATGTGCATTCCAAAACTGAAAATATGTATGATGCAAAGTAATGCGCAAAAGGCTGCTTGAAATATTTCAGCATGAGAATATTTTAATATTTATTCATAAAATAATACATTTTTTTTTTAGTTTTATTTTTAATATTTTAATTATGAAATATTTTTGTAATTGCGTGTTGATACTTCTTTACATTCAATTTACTGCAATTTTAGTAAATTTTATAGCGTGAAAGTTTACAAAAGTTTTATTTTCAAACTGGTTTGATTGACTTTTCGCGTGACGATGCAAAATTTTCGTAATGTGCATTCGTTAATTGCAAAAAAGCCACACATCCCACATCGTTACATAGAAACAATGAGCATGATAAAAAAGAAACGAAACCGAGTGAAAAAATTGGGTCAACGATGTCATTTATCGTAAATTTTGTCGCTAGGATGAGTTCGGGGATGCGAAGAGAAGGGTGGAAAAACTTGATGCCCGCAGGAAAATAGAAGGTGCAGGATGAAAGAGAGACTTTTCAAAGGATAAAAAGTCAACCGTTGAAAAAGGAAAGAGAGATAAGATGCGAAAATGGCGGTCTTTGAATTAAAATTTATTCACATTCAGAGGGATGACACCCTCAATTTTCATTAGCAACTAACCGCTTTCGCCGCAGAACGCGCTTCGACTGAACTTCATATTGCCTTCATCAGACTTCATAAAAAGAAAATAAGAACCAAATATTTATTATTATATATATGTACATATAAAGTAGAACATGGTCGTTTCATTTATCGTTAAGTTATTTTTATATATATATATATATATATAAAATTTACGACCGTCAGAAAAGAAAAAAAAAACAACACAAAATTAGAACGAAAGTGGGTTAACACAAAAACAAAGTTCTCGCTAAGTATTGACATTTTATAAAAATTATTAATATTAAAAAAAGAAGCTTTAATCATATATTATGCTTATATTGAATTTTTCGATATTTTTTAAGCAATGTTTAAATTTAACCGACACAAAACGCATTTTATATTCGATCACGGTTTCGGTTAACCGCCGTTTTCATAATTGAAAATCAACATCGTCGTGTATCTTTCGTTAAATGTACTCGTTATATATAAATATATATATATATAAATTTAATAATATTATTATTTTGATTCGTGTTATTGTTTATTTACGAAGATATTTTGGCATGTAATTAATTAATTTTATTCACAATACGCACTTTTATAATCTGTTTTTGCGAACACTGTAAAAATATTTTCACAGTACGAAAAGTACATTTAAATTTAATTAAACTTTGATCCGATTTTTTCTACAACTTTATATTAAAATATAATTTTTTTAAGTTTCATAAAATTTAATTTATCTTATATAAGCTTAATTATTAACATATGTATCAAAATTTATTTTAGAATTTTATAATTTTTAAATGCTATTGACGAAAAAGTGCGTTAGATAACAAGAAAAGCGCCGTCTCCGTAATCTGCTCTACTTCCTCCTTTTAAGCGAAGCTTTCAAGGCTTTGACCCATTCAGTGCCTAGCTCTTAAATTCAATGTGATTGTTGAGAAGTCCATACGATGGGCAACACAAAACACAATGCACCTGTGTTAACTATGTTTGCATGTACTACCCCTAGGGTTATAACGTGACATTTCTATATACGTTTATAGTATGTTAAGGCTTTCATACACACGTTATATATAGTATATATTATATATAGAAATTTTATATTTTATTAAATAATTTTTTATTAAATTTAAATTTATTATGATATTTTCAAATATTTACTATTATTATTTGGAGCACTCAAATTTTATATAATTAAATTATATTTAATTATATTTTTTGTCTTATTTGAATTATAAAATCTGCGTAGAAATATAATTAATTTGATTTAAATCAGATTTTATAAGCAAATTGAAATTTATAATTCACTTATACAGTGATTGAAAATGACTTGAACAGTTAATAATATTTCTCGTGTAACACTTTAAAATTAAATATGGCTTTTATTTTTATTTATCTAATATAAAAATATTACACACTTTAATTAAAATTGTATTCACCGTTTGTTTGTTTTTCTGGTGAAAATTTTGTAATCAATTTTTTGACCATTTCTAAATATGTAATTGAGCTAAAAATTTGTATAAATGCTAATTTTAGATGACAACACATAGATCAATTAATTGATTGATTAGTTGAAAGTAGTAAATTAAAATTTTAAAACAAACCATATGTGTAAAAACAATAGTTAATAATTTGTTAGATTGAAATTAATATTTAAAAGTATGGTTATTTTAAATTCTGCAAAATCATACTTTTCAGCAAACAAAAAAAAAAGATCTACTTTAAAAAACATTAAATTTTATCTATGGTGTATAATATTTTATTTTAAAATATCTTTTCGATATTATACGATACAGTCTTTTCTAAATTTAAAATACATCCAACCTTCTCCCCCTCCCCCCTTCTCTACAATAGGGGCGACATTTTATCTTTTATTCATTCGGCATTATTAAGTTTTTGTTTCCACTTCATCGGAGAGGTGATTATGAACGTTTCGTAAAAGCATCTTTTTTTTTCATGCGACTCATTCGACTCGCCCTTTCGGCAATCGTCATTCGGCGGAAAGTGGGTCGGAAAATTCCACCCCATATTTTTTTTCTCGTGTTCCGTGTCAATCAAAAGTCGATGTCTGGAATGAAATCATTTCTCGGAGACAAATGCCTGTCATTATGCGGAAAAACGAAGAATGCCGACACAATGGTCTGTTCGCACTTAAGCCTGTTTCGTTTGAAATCTCATACCATATTTTCGCTTTTCCTTCATGTATATATATATATATATATATATATATATATATATATATATATATATATATATATATATATATATATGTGTGTGTGTGTGTATGTGTTTCAGATAAAAAGTGGAGAAAAATGGCTTTTGTTCTAAAAGCGCTTTCTTCTCGGCGTCTTTTCATTCTAACGTATGTGTGTGTGTGTGTGTAAGTGTTACATTTATTGATTTTTACAAAGTGATCTCAGAATTGATGTGATCGTTGTTCTCAAAATTGTGCTCTCACAATACATTACGATATGCTTTATAGCACTTTTGTATTAAGAATTTTCCTATCTAGTCAGAAAAATGGAAAAGTTTTATTTTTATCATATTATATTACATTCAAGATGGATTACTGAAAGAATTTAGAATAATATTTATTTTAAAATATTTATATAAATAGAACTTTTAAATTGAATATTTTTATTTTTCTTAATTTAACATAATAAACAGGAAAATTTAATGCTCAAAAAGTTAACAGTTGATTATTTTTGAAGGCCTAAATTGTGCTAAAAAATTCATTACTGTAATTTCAATATTACGTAAATTATTTTTTCTAAATAAATATTTTTAAATATTAATATAAATATTTTGTTAGTTTATTAATAAATTAGTTTTTATAAATTATTATAAATTATATTAGTAATATTTGAATTGTGATAATTAATTTAATAATCTGATATTCATATTTTTATACAAGTATAGATTATATTTTTATATTGTATATGAAAAAAATACAATACTATGAAAATTAATAAAAAGCTAATTTAATCGAGCAAAACGAACTCAACTTCAGTTCAACTTGTCGTGTAATTTCTAATAATATATAATTTTAGATTAAGATTAGTTATATTTTAATATATATACTAATTATTAATATATAAATAATAACAAAAAATCGCACACAATACAAACATTAATAATAAAAATCAACCGCACGTAATTCAATACACGTTCGATTACATAGTAATATTGTAATAATTGGACCGAAATATTGGTCCACGATAGAAATCAGCCATTAGTGAGCTTAATAAGATTAACTCTGTTCGTGGTGAGAAGTGAGAGGGGATGAGGGGGTGGCGGACATTTTCATACACACACACACACACATCATAAGAGGTATGAGGGGTGTATTAGATGTTACAGGAAAACCCTTCATACCCGTATTAATTATTTGAGTTCCTTAATGATAGTCGTCATGTTTACAGATTGCCAATTAAACTGCCTATATTGCCCCCCCCCTCCCTTTTCGATTTTCTATAACCCCCCAAATATACAGCCTGCGAGGGAAAATCGGTACTATTTCACGGATTATGGCCGAATCCCTATAGGATTATCGACTGTATAAAATCGAAATTTATATATAAATATATATATATATATATTTTTTTAACCATTTCTATTATATTGTGTGTATGTACGTATCTATGATTCTTACTATCACAAACACAGGACCATTCATCATACGCGATAATAACAAAAGTGTGTTATTTTCTACTAGAAGATATACTCATACCGTATATCAAACACTAAGCTCTAACAGAAAGGGGTCACTAATATTTTTCCTCTGAAAAACATTTTCATTCCTTTCTACGTATTCATTCTTTTTTTTCTATATTATTCTATAAGTATAAATAGCTAGACGAATATACATCTTATATATATATATATATATATATATATATATATATATATTTATATATGCTTTTCTTTTTTTTTATATATTTTACATCGTCGTCTTCTTCGTTTTCCTCGACAATGAGTCCTGAAAAGTCTCGTATGGTTTGAGAGACAGTAATCTAGATTGATGGTATTTTATCGTCGTTGCTGGCTAAAGCAACGTTTTTATGAGGTCCACCGTATTTGTCGTAAAAATTTTCATTTTTTTTCCTTTACTCGGTAGCCGTTTGAAAATTTTTCATTCATTTTTCTTTTTCATATACTTTTTTTTTCAATATTTAAAAATTATTTTCGTCATTGTAAAAGCTTTTTATGAAATTCAAATATTGAATATTTATATATATATATATAATAATATACTTCATATTTTATTAATAATCAGCTTTTTTATAAAATATATAATATAATATAAAATAAAATTTTTAATTCAACATCTTTTTTTAGATAGAAAAATATATATATTATCAGTGATCAGTACATATAAAACAATTACTTTAAGTTTATAATAATTAGAACATTTTCCTTCTAAATTATTTTATCAACTCTTAAATTATAATATTGCTAACGATAGACTCTCTTATATATATATTAAAGCATAAGAATATTTTTTTAATTTTCTATAATATACTATCCTCAATTATAATATTGTTAAAACAGTTTTTATTATTATATTAAAACTTCGATATATTTTCAAAACAAAACACGAAAGTAGATCAAAACCGAATAACGTTTAATATATATTTTATTATATTATATAACAATTTCAGTTGAAGAAACTATTATAGAATTTAACTGGCGTTCAAAAACAATATAAGTTTTTCATCATTTTCCGCATACAGCAATACGTTAAGATGACGTAATTGGATTCAACTTTGGAAAATTTAAATTTTATAACGGAATTTTTTGATGACAAAAATGTAACGACGCTTCCATCTTGAACTTACACACATATATATTTTATTATTTTTATACATATATATATATATATATATATATATATATATATATATATATATATATATATATATATATTAAAGATAGCTCGTATAAGCCACAGAAGCTGTAACAACTTCTCGAAGACCCTCTCGACTATAAAGTTGAAGTCTAAAGTAGACACGTTGCGGTCCATTAGCCTTAGCAGACGTCTCCATGACACACGAGCTTATTTTTGTTTCATTATGAAGCTTTTGAAAGCCTTCGGATGCTTCGGGCGCGCTGAAATAGCCTTCTTTAACTTTTAAACTTTTCATATTGTACGAAACGCACACGCGTTTTATACATTTTCCATATATATATATATATATATATATATATATATATAAGTTATCGATTTTTAAACATATTTTTTAATAATTCGATGATGGAAAACATGAATAATTCATATATAATATAATATATAAGGTATGTTCAAGCTTTTTATAAAATTTTATTTTTTTTAATTATACAAAATCGTTATGTAAAATAAATAATATCACTATTCTTTTTATATATATATCGTTCTTTGAAGTTTTATTCAAAATTTTTATGATAATTTTAAAAAATAATTTTATATTCTTTGAATATAATTTTTTATCTTTCAATTTTATAAAATAAAGCAATATATTTAACTAATAAAAGAAATATTTTTTTTTATATTTAATAAAAGTGAATTTTATATATTGAATGCATAAATTAAAATAGATAAACATTTTATAGTAATTTACAATATTATTGTATTAAAATTAAATTTCATCAAATTTCGTATGAAAAATAATCGACCGGACTTTTTAAATTTATATTAATTTTTTTTTATTTTTATTCATATATATAGGTTATTTTCATTAAAAATATCTCACCTTTATCGCATTTTTTCAAGTTTGCTAACATCAAAGCTCTAGAAAATTATTATTGTTTCCAACTTCTGAGGGCACGCAAACCAAGTTTGCGCACTTCTCACCGTATATATATATATATATATATATAGAATGTTTATATTTATACAAAGCTCTATGTATATACTTTGTAATGTGAGATATCCAACGGTGGAGGCCTATCGCGATATCCACGAACTGTGAATAACTCTGTGTGAGACCTCCATTTATTTAAATGCTTCCTTCCCGAAACACCTCTGAAGGTTGTATGTACCTTCCGGGAAGTTTTCTCTTATCTCCTATATACCTTAACCTGAACAAATAAATACAATACTCCGAGATTTCCATCCGAACATAATACGTATGACTCTGCATCGACACATTTTCATCAAAAAAATAGCTTTTCCGAACATCAAATACTATCTTATAATACATCGATATACTATAAAATATATTTATATAAAAATGATTTTATTTATATTTAAAAAAATATGACTTTTTTAAATTTTATTATGATTTTCGTTATCATCAGATTGTTCTCAATATGAACGTAAGTTGATTATTATTAAAAAAATAATAATTTTCAATTTAAAAAATAAATTTAAATTATTTTTAATATATAATTGATATATGTAGACGAAATAGAAGTACAATTAGTCATCATCATATTCGGTCATATCACAAATACGAATGCATAGTGATCATAGTTTCGGGCACGTAAGTCATATTAATATGCATCGCACATGTATGACCGACAATTCTCAGTTTTATTCCCGCAGGATAGATTAGGATAGATTATATTAGATTAGCTTTTCCATCATACATGTGCGAATTCAACAAACCGTACGCCACGTTGCATGTACACGGGGATTATTTGCATAAATGCATTCAAACCGCAACCGATAATAAACGCGTGCCAACGACAATATTCTATTATAATAAACTTTACGATTTGCATTTAATAAACGTTATTTAGAATATATATGTATATTGATTTCAATTATAAAATTATTTTTCTTATATATATTTAATTTATATTAATTTTTGAATATGCACAACAAAAAGTTTTTACTGAAGTAAAAATAATAAGTATAGATAATAGAGGAGAAAATTTAATATTTTAATTATGAACAATATAAATTTAAAATTAAAAAAATATTAAAAACATTTTAAGATGAATTTTATTTATGTGTAATATTATATTTTATTTAATTTTTATGATATTTATTTTGTTAGATAGATGCTTTTAATTTAATATTTTGTACACATTTTGATATTCAGAATACTTTAAAATAAACATTAAATTTTATAATTAAATATAATATAATTTAAAAAAAATATTTTCATTGCTATACTATATATTTAAAAAAATATTTTTTTTGACTTTAATGAAAATTTAAATGTTGAATATATTTTCAATAATTTTTAGATCAAAATAATATTAACGAAAAATCCATATGAAAATTAATCATTTCAAAACTGATTTATGCGAATTCAAAAAATTTCAATCATATTTAGAATAATTTAAATAACTCAAAAATCTATTATTATCTCCAATATTATTAAAAAATTAAAACATATATATAATATTACAGATTTTTCATTTAAATATTAAATATGTAAACACTTCATACAAGTCGTCGCGTACAATTTTTTTTTTTATTCAATTTAACCACACCTTCATTTCAACGGAATTTATCCGATTAATTATCATAAAAGGCGTTCATAATATTCGTAAAATGACACGCCCCTTTTATAATGTTTATTATCCATTATTCCCAAAAAAAAAAAAAAAAAACGGTTATCAAGTTAACCAAATCTCGTTCAACATTAAACTTTTAAAAGCTCGACTGTGCTAGAATATTTTCCTTTATTTATTTTTTTCTTTATATTTTTCTAAATGCGTACACATTTTCGCGTACGTAAAATATGTAAGATGTAAAATTGCCAAAGAAAGCTTTAGGAATATTGCAAAAAGCACTCTGAGAAATTTAGCCACGGTGACAATTTGTCACGTAATGCGACAAAGTGACAAGTTATCATATCGTTGTTGCAGCTTAATGTTTGTTATAACGCTCGTCTACGTTTTCATCACTTAGTTCCTTATGTAATTTTAGATTTAATTTATCAACTTATTATATGATTGATAGTCGCTTCCGTTGTTTGTTTTTAATGTTATTTTATCGAATATGAATAAATTTTATTTCTATATATTTTATACGAAAAAAGTACTTTTATATACAACTAACAAAAATTTGAGACTATTTTTCATATGAATATTTTTATATATCATTATTATTTTTCATTTTTATAATACTCTTATATATTTTGATTATATTTAAAATTAAATTATAAATAATTTTTAAAATATTTAAGGTATAATATTATATCACAAAATTATTTCTGAAAATATTTAAGATGTTGTTAATATTAATGTTCTTCCTAAATTAAAAAAAAATATATATTAATAAATATACATTGCTACAATTCAAATTTTTATTTATATTAAGTCGCTTCTAAATATAAAAAATAAAACAAATTTACATTACATATTAGTTGTGATCGTTTTTTCGACGCTTTCTATCGAAAAATGTTCACGTATCGTATTTGTTTTATCCGTCGTATATATTTTCGAACTTTTAATAAGACTTTTATAAGTAATAAAAACATTGAGTTTATTCATTTTCATGCGGAAAAATATGCACACTTTATGCGCGCATGCAACTTATACGCGAACTTAAAATGTCGTGGTTGTCGCAAGCTTAACCTGAAGCTTACGAGAAAATGGCTTAAGAGATTTCTTTGCAAGCTCACTTAGGTATGTTCAAACTTAACGAAATGCAGTCCCGTTGCTACATACATACACATTATATTTATATAATGCATGTATACAGTATATAAGACGATACAATCTGGCTAAAGCAGTTTTCTTTGTGTCTTTAAAAATACAAGATAAAGTGATTTTTGTTTAGTCTTTGTTTAACAATGCCAACCTCTCAGTACAAATATCACGATGTACGTTTTTCAGCTTTGAATTTGCCTATATATATATATATATATATATATATATATATATATATATATATATATATACGAACTTTACGTTCTATTTGTCCGATTTATGCGATATATCAACAAATAAATAGATATTATTTTCAAAAGAATGGAAACGTTCGACGACGGAAAATATCACTTACAACACTAAAATCTATATATTGTATTTTCTCGAAAGCTCTTCGAAAATCTCCGTCGCATCGGCTTCGGATGCAACTTTTCGAAAGCGCGTCGCATAAACATGACCGTCGGTCATATCTTGAACAAGTTAACCGAAAAAAATAAAATAAAAAAAAAATAAATGTAAAAATAGAAAAATAGAAAAACAAGCCAGCTTTGTAAAACTAACTTTGCAGACGTGCATATAACTTTTTCCTATTTCAACGCAAATTTCTTCACTCGAAAATATTCTTCAAATATATATATTTATATGTAAAAAATTGTGTCTTCAATGCATTTTTATACAAATGTAGTATTAAAAAGTTAGTCGACAATGAAAAATGAATATATAGATTTTAAAGGATTATTCATATGAATCTGTCTTAGGAAAACTTTAATATCACATTATATACGAATATATATTTAAATTTGAAAAGTATACTTAACTATATAAAATATATCGGTAGTCATAATTTAGTTACAACTTTAAATCACTGTTTTAAATTTTTAAAATAAAATTCATAAATTATTTAAAACGTGTTCGTCTAAAAATGCACAATAATTTCCGAATAAATTTTACATATAATATTTTATCACATGAAAGAAGAATTTACTTGAGGCAATATTACGTAATTTTAATATTATATAGAGGAAAATAAGGCCACTGATTAGTAATTGTTTTTACAAAGAGGCGATGAATAATTTTGTATAAAAGTATGTAATTAGTTAAAAAGTTTGAGAAGCTATATATCGAATAAAAATACAAATATATCAATATATTCTTCATACTGTATGATAGAAAGTCATTTTTAATATTTTCATACATAAAATAAATATTTGTTATTACTTTTATTATTATTATTTGTACACAAATGCTGAATATAAAAATGTCATATATCGAATAAAATATAATATACTATATATATATATATATATAATAAAATAATGCTTTAGCGAGAAAAATATCCAGCAGTAAAACACAAGCACGGTTATATATTTTATTTGCGCTTTCTTTTCCATTCTCTTTTTTTTTCTTTCACGTGAACATCATTTTTGTTCTGGAAAATAAAGGAAAAAAATCTTCAAAACACGCATATACTTTATAATGCTGACCATTCTTTCTATTCGTTGTATACAACACAAAAGTTATCACGAAAACCGTCATAAAAAAAATGCTCGTTTGCAGTGCAACGAGTTTTCTTTGTCATTTTTTTTTCCAGTTTTTCTTTTTAGCGATTTGAGTTCACTCGAAAACGCTTTTATAATGGCTAGTTATTATCGTCTTCTTCTTAATATTTTTCTACTTTATATCTGTTCATATATTAAGGCGTTACGACTATGGATTTTATAATACGTATATTTTTATTATGAAATATTAAATTTAATAATAAAAAAAAACAACGTATTTTAAGATTTAGTCGAATAATTTTCAAGGAAACAATTAAGACGAATAATTCAAAAGTTCTTGCATACGGCGAGTCTGTTTAGCTTATCGGAAAAGTTTACGATAATTAGTCGTCGAAAAGTCAGAAAGAACTTTTCGTTCGAATTGTTCCGTAATTCTTGTGCTTGTGACGATTCGTACACTTTTTCCGCTCCCCCACCGAAAGATATGAAAGGACGAGGGTGCAAAAACTGAGAAAACGGTGGAAAGTCGATAAAGAAAAGTGTGCGTACGATTTACATCGCCTTTTGGCGAACGTAAATCCGTAGAAATTCGCATCGTTAGTGTTTATTTAATTGCCGTCATTGTTGCCGCTTTTTCTTCGGTATCCTTCCTATTTCTCGGCCGGGCGAGGGGAACGCGACAGGGGAGTGGATATCGGTGTGGGAAAATGGAAAATCGAGGGGTTAGACAGGACCTCAAAAAGCGCTTTTTGTGTCGAACAAAGAAAACTTTCGATTGTTAAGTGTTCTCGTGACGATGCTTAAGTCGGTGGAGCGATTTTTTCCCTGTTTCCCCTTTTATATTTCCCTCATTTTCTGTAATTATAAGGAAATTGTGGTAAAAAGTATAAATTATTCTTACTTTTTTTTAATAATATTAACACGTAAACAGCTCTTTGAATATATATCAAAATATTTTTCATTTAAAAAAAAAATAAGTAAAAGTTAATATATTAATTTTTCATACATTTTTTTATTTAAAGTTTTCCATGTAGACTCTAAGAAAATTTTTATTTCCATTTTTAACTAAACAAAACGTTTAATTTAATTTATTTATTTATTGTATTATAATATTTAATTTTATTCTAAACATCGAAACATTGTATTAAATGAAAAAAAAATGTAAATAAAAACCCTTTTTATAAGATTCGCATTTCATTCAAATGTATTCGGTGTCGACGCGTTTTTCCCGGTGAACTTTTCCGAATCGTATCAATTGACGTTTGTACTGGAAAATTTAACAAACGTCAGCGGCACCGCAATACAATATACATACATATTACAACTACTTGCATACATATGTATAATATATATATATATATATATATATATATATATATATATATATATATATATATATATATGTATGTATAAATTGGATAGGTTCGTATTCGCAGGTTCTTTTCACATAAGACTTTACCATATCCATATGTATGTCCACTAGTGAAGTTTATCAGGCAGAAGCAATCGCGTAAAGTGGAATACTATGTGCGAATAAACTCGCGCGCACACACACACACACACATATATATACTTTTATATTTATATATGTATATATTAAGCGTATGTTTATGAATGTGTATAGGTGTAGGGTTAACGGCGTTGCCATTAATAACGGCCACTTGGGTAGCCGTTAACGGCCGCATAACGAAAGCGAACGCAACGAAACAGTGGTCCGTTTGCAATTCAAATCGCGACACGGCGACCTTTGTTTGCCGGACCCCAATACATATTTAACGTGACGCGGATCTACCCCTAACTTGAATATATATATATATATATATATATATGTATGTGTGTGTGTTTGTGAAAGTGAAAATTTAAGGGGGAGTGCATGCGCGATCCGGGGATCGCTAGTGGGAAAAATGCCGTGGAAAGTATCGGAAAATTCGAAACCAAAACGTAGGATTATTGTGTTTTTTTTTTTTATATTTTGATTTTTATAAAGTAAAATTTAATGCGTTCATATTTTTTTATAAACGATATTAATATATTTTTTTAAATATTTTTATTAAATAAAAGTTGTTAAATTTTCAATCATACTATTATATATACCGTATATGATGAATTTAATATAAATTAAATATATCTATTTAAAATTATTTTTATATATGCAAAAAAAAAATTTTGTATATCGATATCAGCGTTTTATTTATTAAAAATTTAAAATCATATATAATATATAGAAATTCATACATAAAATAATAAATTATTATATATATTATTTAATTAAAAATAAATTTTTGAGGTTTTTTATTAATTTATTCTAGCGTAAGATTATAATGATTTTTATTATTAATTAATAATTTTACTGCTTCTCTTTGTACAAAGTTTAATCTGCAGTAAAAAAATATCGAATATCAGTTTAAAATATTATTAATACTTTAATTTCACGTTTCGTGTAATAAATACAATATTTTTTATTATTTAATTATTGATAATAAATTGATAAAATTTATCTAATAAAATATTAAATTGATTTTACAAAATTTTAATTAAAACAAAACTTAAATTCAACTAAAATAACTAGTTTAAATTTATGTATATTAACTAAATTAATGTGTTCTTATATCTTGTATTATATATTTAAAAAAATAGAGATTTTTCGGTACATTTTTACTTTTTACCCCTTTTATTTTTTATATTTTTTTATCCGCATGTTTTTAAAACATTTTTTTAACTCACATTATATATATATATATATATATATATATATATATATATATATAATATTAATAGAAGTAAACAAGAGTTTTATAAGAGCAAATTTCTTTGTATTACCATTCCGCTTAATGTTTCATAACAGTCTTATAAGTTTCTTTGTTGACGTTATTATTCATATTTTTTCTCTCTTTATTTACACTATTAACTTTTCTTTTCTTATATTAATATTTTATTTATAGTGAAAATAGAGAATTTCTAGTTAAAAGAAACTCCACTTTTATTATAATAAAATTTTATTTTAGCACACTATTTAAATTTAAAAAAAATTATCGAGATATTTTATATATCGTATACTCGTTTTATAAAATGAAAAAAAAACCTTTTCTAATTAATAATTCTTCTAAATTATACATTAAAATAAATTGAATCACTAGCTTTACTATCGTTCGTCCACTTTTTAACTATATTGATTTTACAATTTTTTAGTAATTTTGAAAAGCGATTCAAAATTTATCCGAATCATTGCTCAAAGTTTTCATCCTTGACTTTCTTTTTTTTTGAGCACGATTTCTCTCGCATTTTCCAATATTTTCAACTAAAAATTATCGTATCTATCAACTAAAAATTATGCGTATAAAATATGAAAATTTCTGCCATTTTCTTTGTTTTTGTATTTATTCAATTATTAGAATTAAATTATATATTAATTATTTTAATAATATAAAATTGATATTTAAATCGAATATTTGTGATCTGCTGTACTCGTTTACACAAGTAGATTTGTTCTGTAATAAATATTATAAAGATTTGTTTAAAGTATGATAGATTATATTGTCAAGAACTAAATGAGTATAGTTTTTCATTAATATGTACATTTTTTTTTTGAAATATATAGAACGGTTATTATATATAGTGCCCGTGAAGTGACTACGTTTGCATGAATATTCAAGAGATGGCAGCACCGTCTGGGAAAGTGAGAAAGGGTTTTCGAAACGAGTGAAAATGGTGTCACTAATGATCGTGACGCTTCTCTCACACGAGATAAGATAAAAGGCGCCATCGTTAATGTTCAACGGGGTGAGATAGGGCGGTCAAATAGAGAGAGTGTGTGGGGGGGTGGGATGTGGGCGACTTTTCCTTGCGATCGAGCGCAATTTTGACATAGGGGATGAAATTTATCAATTAGGAAAGTGGGCCACTCGAATTATTTAGGACGCGTGCACACGTGCTCGGAAGTGTGTGCATCACGCAGACGCTGCAAGGTGCCCGTAAATTGAATTTAAACATCAACCCTTACATTTTCATCTGTCTATATATCGAAGTTGTTGTCGTAGTCGTCATTTAAAAGGTGAAAATTTGGCGCGAATACTAAAGAAACGCCAAATTCATAGTACCCTCTATTTCTTTTGCATTTTTTTTGTCTATCTATATAAAAGAAGAATTTGATTGGGATAACATCAAATAATCAACTAGAAAATTATTAAAATATATTTTAGTTGTGTTTTTATAACACACTTTAATTTCACTTGTACTGTTTGTTGTAATGGATATTTGTAATATAATTTTGGATCACATTTCAATATTCAATTGAGTTGAATTTTTGCATACTTGCTCATTCTCAATGACAATATACGTATCATATTTATAAATTAATCTATTATTTTTAATAATATATTATTATATGACAAAATAATTTAATACCCTATATTTTATTATAAATTTTAAATATTAAATGTATATTATCATTTATAATAAATTAATCAATTTGATTTTTTTCGATTATAATGTTTAATTAAAATTTACATAATAAATATCACACATTAAAAAGATAATTCAATTTCATAATAATAAATATTTATTCATATCTATACAAATTTTCATATCTGAACTAGTGAATATTTAATTTTTCTCAAACAGTGCTTCAAATGCAAAATGCCGAAAACGCGATTTTAATAAAAAGTTCGATGGAAAATAGATACGATATTTTTCCAACGCTTTATTATATATATATATATATATATATATATATATATATATATATATTATAAACACAAATGAAAATTCTCGAGAAAAACTCCGCGGTTCGGTTCGATTCGTTCGAAAGTCGTATAAAGTGAAAATCTTATTCAAATTGCGAGTTTCGACGATCAGTTTTTCTTGTTATTTTCGATCTGCACATTTTTTTTTCTTTTCACTCTCTTTTTCTCTCTCTTTCGGTTTTTCTCATCCTCTAACGAGTTTCGTTATTATTTGAAATGAAAGTGTCGCATTTTACCAGAAGATACTCGCTTTTCTTCGATGCCAAAGAGGAACTTCTTCTTTTCATATTACTTCACTTCGTACGAGATTTTTTTTTGCTTTTCTACGAAAAGCAAGACGAGGCGAAAACGCTGTTCGAAGCTTCGATAGAAATGGAAAATCGGTAAAGAGTTTTAGACGCGTAAACATTTTTGTTATATTATTTTAGACTTCTAAAAATATCTCATAGATAGAGCTCCTTAAATAAATTTTGATAAATATATTTTTTTACATCCTTAAAGAACATCTTTAATTAAATATTTTACGGTAAATAGAATCACTATAATCTATATATCATATATCTGATATTTTATATACAGTGAAAACCATTTTATATTATATAATATAATATTTATCGTTTCACAATACAATAAAAACTCGTATAAACCGAATAAAATTGCAAATATGACGAATCTTTATTAAAGAAAAAAAAATATATAATACGATCATATAATCAATAAAGACCCTACATCTATAATACTATATAAAAGCATCACACTAACAAAGGAAAACACATAAAAGCAGATAGTATAATATTTTTCGCAATTGACCCAATTACGCCATACACTCCTCTCATAATTGACAAGAAGCTTTCTTTACGTAGCAATTTCGAAATCTTTCAAGAGCGAACTTTGATTTTCGTCCGTCGAAAGCTCCCGAGAATTTTTTCCCAACGAAAAAAATATATTACCAACATTTTCTTTATATATTTTTTTTCTTTTTTATATTACTCTTTTTTTTCTCTTTTTCTCGCATTAATGAATCGTCACGTAATAGTAATAGATTTGTCGTCGTTCGTTTTTCTTGCACGTAACGAATTCGATTTAATTAGCCGAATGCATTAGAATGGATCGAAGTAATTCATTTTCGTTTCCGCACTAATATATATATATATATATATATATATATATATATATATATATATATATATATATATATATATATATATATATATATATATATGTGTGTGTGTGTATTTGTTTTATATCGGTTTTTATTCGCACAATAAAGTTATCCATTGACCGCAACGTGTTCGCTAATTAGAGCAGAACGCGCAAAAATAAACTCGTATATATCGGATTGAATGATTGCTATTTTTTTCATATATATATATATATTTTTTTTTTGTCGAATATTCGCACAGTTTTTCAGTTTGATTTTTTTTTGTTTGCATAATGTTTGATTGAATTCAAAATTACACATTTCGAGCTGTTTTCTATTTAATAAAATTTCGTGTAGTTCGAATATATCATTCGTTCCCGAATAATGTTCCGCATTCAATTATTATTGCTCTCTCGGGTGTTGTTTAATAATTTTCTACGTAATTTCCATTTTATTTTTTAGTTTATTAATGTAAAATTTATTTATTTGTAGATTTTTTTTCTATTTGTCTATAAGTAAATATATTTTTAAAAAGTGTTTACAAAATCGATTTAATACTTTATTATAATAAAATATCTAATTCGTTCAATTCTTATAATATATCATATATATTGTCACAAATTTCTTAATAAAATAACTTTCAGTGACAAAGTATTTTGTAAAAATGATTAAAAAATAAATATTTCGAAGTGTTGGTCGAGAAATAGTCGTCTCTTATGAAGAAAAGTGGCTTGATTTAAAAACTTTTGAACTTTTGTTTGACTCGAACACGTGATTATTCTTCAAGAAATGTTTTAAAACAGATATCATTACTGGATATTTTCAAAGGACAAACTTTCTCCTTATTGTTCTAAAGTTGTATATTGTTTATTGATAGTTTCCATTCCAAATAGTGACATTTGGTTTAATCGTTTAATAAACTTTTTTTATACAATTTATTTTATTAAAAATACTATACTTTTATGTATAGAATATATTATTACGATGAAATATTTTTATTTTAATGTATCTTTTTATAACAAAAATTATATGAAATATATTGATATTGATTTTTATATTTTTTTTATGTAAAAATATAATATTTATTTACAAGCGACGTCTTACTTTATCATTATAAACATGCTATATTTGTAGTTTATATTATCAAACAATATAATATATAATATGACGGTTGTTTAAGATGTGTAAAAAGAAAAACGGGAAATATGGAAAGTGCTGAAAAACGAACGAACCACTGAGAAAAAAAAGAAAAAGAATAATAGTGTGCATTTTCTTTTTAAAAACATATGAAAATATGTATATATATATATATATATATATAATATACACGCAAATGAAAATAATTTCACTCGTTTCATAAATAGAGAGCTTAGGCTTTTTCAGCATCATGTGAAAGGGCGAAAGCTCGCCGAAGGAAAGGTATTCTTTTGAAATGCTAAGCTTACACACATTCCCGTTTCGGTCTCTTTAAATCGAGGTTTTCTTCGTGTTTTTTTTTTTATTTTCTCTCTCAACATACGTACAGGATGTCCTAAAAAAACGTACGCGTTTTAAATTCATCGCGGTAATCCACTGCGGTGTATATTTCATAATTATATCATAAAAAAATAATTTTATATTTAACAAAGTGAGTTACATTTATTTTGATCAAAATATATACTTAATTCGTATTATTATATAATTTAAAGATGGCTTTATATATATATATATATATATGATATTATAGATATAATAAATTTTATATTACTTTTAAATAAAGCATCGCATTGAGAAGATAATTAGCTTCTATTTGCGTCTTTTTAATTATAAGAAAATGAAAATTGTTCATTTAATCTTTTATTGAAAAATATTTTAGCTTTTATCAACTGTTAAATTAAAATTTTTAATATTTTTTCTTCATATACATAGAACATTATATAATATTTTCTGTAGTTCAAAAGAACGTTTTTTTTAATTATTTAAATTGCACTCTCGATTTATTAATTTTTATTAAATTTTAAGATATCTATGTTATATTTAAATAGTTAAAAGTAAACTAGACGACTTTTTATAAAATCTAGTCGTAAGCTTTACGCCCAACATTTGAATATTATTTCGTTTTAAAAATTTAACATGTCGTTCCATTTCTCAGTTTATATATATATATATATATATCATCATCTCCTAGCGTTTATCCCGCGTAATTGCAGGATCCGCTACAATTTATATATATATATATATATATATATATATATATATATATATATATATATATCTTTTATTACATTTATAAATAATAAGCTTTAAAAATCTTTATATATGTATAATAAATGTCTATATATTTGTCGATAAACATGTTTATAATATTATATATAAAATATTACTGCAAAAAAATTATTATATCGTTTAAAAATGGACACATAAAATCGATGTAAAGTATTTCGAACGTAAAAAAAAAGTAATCCAAAACGTGCGTTCTGAAAAGATTTTACATGAAATTTTTACGATTTATTCCTATATGTATATTTATATATATATATATATATATATATATATATATATATATATATATATATATATATATATATACATACATATAAGGGTAGTGTTATATAAATATTCGTTTCCCTTTTACGAGCTCTTACAAACGGCGGGTAGCGAATAGCGAAACGGCGCTAGGTTCTGTTCTATTTCGGCGAACTCGCATAAAGCTCGCACAGTTCTCGCTTTTCATGAAACTACTGCGGAGCTTTCTCCATGTAAATTTCGGGCATCCGGCACTCGTTTTACATAATGTAAAGTTGGAAGCGATCGGAATGTCCGAAGTTGAAATTCCATGAATAATGTGCGGCGTCGCCCGTGGGAGGCTCGGAAACGGCGAGCTTTTCACATGCGGACGCTTTCTGATGCCCTCGTGACGATCGAAGCTTTCGGATGTCGATTTATATTTTAATATTATTTTATATTATACTATTATAATATTTTTTTTGTACGATAAAAATCACTTTTTTCAGTTTTTACACGCTTTATTTAAGTTTCACTTTTATGTTTGTCTGGATGGAATTTTATAATTGATTTTTCAAACTCTTTTCGATGTTTGATTGAGCTGAAATTTTGCAAACTTTTTCACTTTTGATGACAATACAAGAGTCAATTAACAGATGTACAATATAATTAATCGATTAGTGACAATTAATTATATCGTTTTTACGATATAATTCTCACTAATAATGCGATATGACGATAATACAATTATATTATTAATAACACAATGGTACATTTATCGATAAATTTATATGATAATACAATAGTGCGATTGTTATTATTGGTAATAAAGTAATAAGATATAAAAGTGTATTTTTTTAGATTTTTTTTTTTATAGTTATTGCATATTATATATTTTTCTGATTTTTATCTTTATTTTCTTACATTATATTGAATATTTATCATTTATAATTTTTATTATTTGAAAATAAGACATTCCATATAAAAATATTGATATCATAGAGAAAAACAGACAGCTATGAATTTATATTTTAAAATTTAAGCAAAAAATATTATTATCAGACTTAATTCAATAAAAATTAATTATTCATACTAAAAATAATATGAAATTTAGTTTGAATATTTTATTAATAAATATTTTAAATTATTAATTTATTCAATACTATCCATTTTAAAGAATTGAAATTAATATAACAATTAAATTTCAGTAAAATTGCATGCGTATTTATCAAAAATAAATAAAATAAGCCATTTATTCGAATAAATATATTTTTAATTATATATATATATATATATATATATATATATATATATATATATATATTTACACATTTTTAGTATTTTTCAGTTCATTTAATATATATTGTTGAAAAATTGTCGTTGATATGAATTTTTAACTTTTTACTCCGAACGCTGAATTGCATACGAATGAAAATTTCTCGACAACATTTTCTTTCAATATATTAAATCATTCGTAAAAAATATACTGAACGAATTTTCCATGTTAAAAATATTATTTTTTATATATATTTTAGATTGTTTATCATACATTTTCATACATATATATATATATATATATATATATATATATATATATCGAACAACAATTGCATTGTATCATGCAAAAAAAAAATCAATACTCGTATTTTATTTCATATTCATCTAATACAAAATATATTTCAGCATAACAATATGCGTGTTGTATGAAAAAAAAAAGTATAATACTTGACCCCGTTTTTCAGCTGCGGTTTTATACGATGAAGTGCGCTGAAAAACATTCGATTCTGTGTATAAATTCGCTGAAAAAATATGCACGCGACATTTTTAACTCGAATATTTATATATATTATTTCATCGTTTTATTACTATTTTCATCGTTAAAAAAAATCATAAATTCATAGTTAAAAAAAATTCTGTCGTATTTATATATATATATATACATACATATATATATATATATATATATATATATATATATATATATATATATATATATATATATATATATATATACGTTATATAATATTTTATGTAAATTACGAAACTTTTATTAATTAAGCTTTACATAAATTCGTGCACACATTTAAATGAGAAAATTCTTATCTTTGCGCCAAAATTTTCGTAAATTTACGATTGTTTATTTTTAATGACGTTTATTATCGAATAAACGAGGCCGTTTTGACTTTTTGACTTTTCCGGAACGTATTTAAAATTTAACCAATTTCCAAAAAATTAAATTCTACTCTTTCCATATTTACCGTTTCATTCTAATAATTCTCATTATAAATAAAATAATTTTTAATTATTTTCTCAAACATGTTTTAATTAATTATTTATATTTTTTATCGAAGACTTTTCCTTTGATTTTGGATATTATTTTTTTTTTATAGATTATTTAAATTTTAACCCGTTTTTGTTTAGTATTTTTTGAAAATTTTTCTTTAATTTTAAAATCGGTTAATTTAAATGAAACGTCGTCACGACAGACGACCGAGGGGTGAAATATAGAAGATGTAGCATCCGAGGGTCGTTATTTCTGAAGGGATGAGGGTTCTGATGAAACCCCCAGGGTGATTCGGCGCCGGTCGTCTGGACGCTATGGCGCCTTCAGCTTAAAATACACCACGGAATTTTCCACATATCCGACACTCGGATGCTGTGACTGCTTTCGAAAAATCGATGTTTTAAGGTCCGTTCTCAAAGTATTTCTTTTTTAATTTTAAAAACTTTCTATGTGAAGAAATGCACTATTTCAAATTAAAAATCTCACGTTCGTTTTGAAAAATATACGTTCTTTGTTAGAAAATCGTGCGCGCAACTTTTGATGAAAATGTGGGTCAAGGTTTTCCGCAAGAGAGTTAATCGTTTTCTCTGATGAAAAATCTTTATTATGTCGATAAGAAAATTTTCAACCGTTTATTATATATATATATATATATAGCGATTTAATAATACATTTATTATGATTGTTAAAAACGATTTTCAAATACAAATTTGTGTTTATTATTTTTATTACAATTTTTAAACGCTGAAAATTTCAAGTATTGTTAACAAACAATGAAAATCATTTAATTTCACGCGTAAAATAATATAAATTGAAATATAATATTTCATCTTCGATTTTCGATTTGCGTTTCTGAATACAATACGATATTAATAATATTCCGTTATTGAAATATATCATTTTAATCTTATTATTTGTAATAATCAAAATGAAATTCAACGCAGCGTTTAACAATATGAAAATATCGAGTTAAAATCTTGATATTGTTTATATATTTTTATACATTTTTTTAAACTGAGTTTATTTTTTTGGTATGAATTAATTTATTAAAGAATAACTTTATTTATAATATTATTAATGTTTTTCAATAGCTATTTCTTTATATGTAGTAGAATAATAAAATGTTTAATTAATTAATGATTGATATATATAAATTTTTATTAATTTTTTACGACATTTAAATATAATATTTTTTTTTATTTTCAGAAATATCTGAATATTAAATTTGTCAACGTATAAAAAAGAAAGGGGTACTTCAAAATGGCGGCCTTCGTAGCAAAGCAGATGGTCGGCAATAAGCTGAGCGCCGTTAAAGGTACGTGAAAATTATCTAAAATTATCTAAATTTATGATAATTAGTCATCGACATTATATTGAAATTTTACATATAAAATACAAATTTATATAGCATTAATTCATATTTATATATAATACTTTATTTAGTTACGTTTATCAATAAATAATATAAAAATTATTCTAGGGTGGGGAGGGGGCATTGATTAATTATTATTCGACGTATCGGTGTAATAGGAAAAAAATTAAAAATATATAAATATATTAATTTGTGTTTTTTTTTTATCGTTGACGCCTTCCGTTATGCGAAGGCAGTTAAAATTAATTCGAGAACGTTTTCTTCTTTTAATAGCCAATTTTTTACTTGTCTCGCGTAAATTAAATATAATTTTTTTTTTAATGAAAAATTGTTTAATTTTTTTTTGTGCTGGTTCCCTAATTTAATTGCGAGCGTTATTTATTATCGGTCTCGTCATGACCGCGTTTTATTATATATTTTTTTTCAACAAAAAATAAGATTTTTTTCCTCAATCCTATAAGTTAGATAAATATTAGATATTAAATTTTGTTCAATGCATTTTGATTTATTTTTTAAATTATGACAATTTATATGAACACGTTTTTATATTTTATTATTGTTGTAAATTAGGAATTTAATTTTTATTCGATTTTTATATGTAAATATATTTATTTATATTTTTTATCAAAAAGCATTATTTTATTGTATATACTTTTATAATAAAATCAAAATTTTTAAAACAAAGAAAATATTAATAATTTTATTCTCTATAGCAATAATAATATAATAATAATATAATTTTGAATAATTTATAAAACATATTATATTATAAATCTATATATATATATATATATATATATATATATATATATATATATATATATATATATATATATATATATATATATATATATATATATATATATATATATATATATATATATATATATATTAAAATTTTTTAATATTTTTATATGTGTAATAATAAAATATTTTTTTCGCTTTTTCATATAACAGTATTCGTAAAATATAAATTTTTAAATTATCCATGTATATATTTATAGGTATGCCGTAGAGATAGACAAATGTAAAAAAGGGGTTGAAAAAAAAATCTCACGTGAAAATCTCTCGGACCGACGCTAATTGCGTCCGTTCGCTTCCTGTGAAAAGCTTTGCACCGGAAGTCGGCACGTAATTGCACCGGTTTCCCTCGACCAAGATGAAATGTTTCCCGATTCAATCCCTCGTTCATTCGCTACTCGTTTCTCTCTCTCTCTCTCTCTATCTCTTTTCCGTTTTTTTCCGATTTCAAAATTCGTTTGTCGTTTTATTTACATCGACCTTCGATTACCTGCTTCCGTTTGTTTTTCCAATGAAAAATTTTCGCCACTTTACAGTTTTCAGATTTTCAACATTGAATTTTTCACGATCGATTTTACGCCACGTACACTTTTCGAATTTTCCGATTACGTCCGTTCGAATTGCTCGTCTCTCGCTGAAAAGATTCGTAACGCGAATTTGAATATTTTCCCTTTCCAAAATCGATTTTAAAAGATTAGTCCTTGTTTTTTTCTTCTTCTACCCAGTAACTTGTTTTATTTTAGTTTAGCTCGTTTACTTTTTCCTTAAAACGGTAATGCTTCGTCACGTAATCCTTAACAATCGAGTCTACTGAATACGTAATCGATTTTTTTTTAGATTCACAAAAGTTTTCATTAAAAATAGCTATACTTGTAAACGATAGGCGATAGAAAATTTTCTTTAGAATAAAAGGAAAAAACGTGAAAAAGTAGATGACAACGTATTTTTTTCATATTTGAAAATATATACATACATATATATATATATATATATATATATATATATATATATATGTGTGTGTGTGTGTGTGTGTGTGTGTAAAAAGCTGAATTGAAACGTTGCAAGAATTCAATATCAATTTTTCCGTGCAAAGTAATTTTTGCCATTTCTTTCTCTTTTACATATTTTATATGTAGTATCGGTTGAAACAAAAAAGTTTTCATTTTTGTATATAGGAAAAAAATTTCCATTTTTTTATACATATATTATTTTTTTCATTTTCTATCCTCATATTAAATTATAGTACTTTGAAATTCTATCAATTTATTATATTATATATACAATACTATTTAGTCAAGTTTTATATCAAAATGTATATCATAAATTTGATATTTTTTCATTGTTAAATATTTTGTTTGACTCGCCTAATACTCAAGGTATATTTTTTTTCAAGGTGTAAAGAAAACGATATATTTTCGTATGGCATATAATAATAATATGTAAAAGTACGTATAAAGGACGAAAAAAAAAAGGGAAATAAATGCGTAAAAAGAAAGACGATCGTGATAAAATTTTATAATCCTTGCATTCTCTGCGGAAAAGTCATTTCTCGGCGATATGATGAGACGCTTTGAGAAATCCGAGAAAAATGGGAAAAATAACTGCCACGGGGGTAGAAAAAAAAACTGCTTCGGTTATACGTGTTTTCTTTACATTTAGCTTATGATGCTTTCCCTTTGCGGAGATTTTCACGTTGGAAAAAATTATCTCTTTGCTATAGAAAACGAACGACAGAAAGGAAGAAAGAAAAAAAAAATGTCGACGAAAGGCGACAAAAGGAAGAGCTATGTTGTGACTTTATCTTTCCATAGTTCATTTTAGCGATTTTTCTTTTTTTTTTATTTATTTTATATACACATATAGGAATTTTAACCTGATATCATTAGTGGATATTTATAAGATTTAAAAAAAAATATTCTATAAATATTAAAATATAATATTTTTTTAAATAATATATAATATTGAGAAATATACATTTTTTTAAATATAAATATAAATTAAATTATACGCGTATATTATGCGACATTGTTCGGATTATAGCGCGTAAAAATGGAAAAGTTGTGTTCGACACGGTCAAATTAACGTTTAATTGAACTTGTTTCTTTTTTTTATGCGGTTACAAAAAAAAAATGACCGCAATAAACTCGAATAAATCAAAATTTACGATTTTATAAACACGTATGAATTTATATATATATATATATATATATATATATATATATATATATATATAATGATTAATATCGCACATAAATGATGTAGAAAAAAAATAAAATAATTCTAAACATTGTTCATAGAAAGTGTAAACAACGTGAAAAATGAGCTCGTCTTTTAAAAATGCCCAATTTTTACAACTGATTAAGTCGAGAATTTTCCGCTCGATGTTCTTTCAATACACGCTTTTCATTTTTATTTTTTTACTAGAAAAAAAGGCGGTCCGACATTTTTGCCTTATTTTTCTTTTTTGTTTTTTTTTATTTATTTTTTATTTTTTTACTTCTTTGCGTTGTTCGTCGTTTCATTTCTTTATATATGTATATATATATTTTTTTTCTATTCTTTATTTTTCGTCTGCGATTTTCTCTCCTCTACTTTCGCCGTTAACGCAACTTTGTACTTTGTCTAAACTTTTAACGACAAAAGTAAAAATTCCACTCTGGGGAGGGTTAACAGGCAAAGACATCCGTTGTTGAAAAATAATAGAATATTCGTTTTCGCGATAATCTAAAACCTTCCTTTTTTGCCATTATATATATATATATATAATATAGTACAAATATATATACTGTTTCGCACTGCGGAAAAGTTTTTTTTATAATATTATATATATATATATATATATATATATATATATATATATATATATATATATATATATACCGCTTCGAATTATTTTAGACTGAGGGAAGAAAGTTTGGCATTTTTGGAAATTCGATCAAATTCTGCGGAAAATTTTCAATGTTTATCGCAACGATTTATACGATTATCCTTAAATATACGTTCAATGCGAAAGTTTAAAATAAATAAAATAGAAAAAAAAATTCAACGAATTCGTTCTCAATCGTACATTAAATATGTTAAAATATGATAATATTATATTGAAATAATTTTAATAATTACACGTAGTAATTATTTTATATTAAAAAAAAATATTAGTTAATATATGGGTCATATTGTTATAAAATAAGATATTTTTTCATCAATACGTAATATAATTGAACTCCAATTACGACGCTAACGAACTATGTATCTCTTGTTAACAACGACGTTGCTTTAATTGGAACTGGAAATCTATCAAATGTATATTATAATATACTATATTAATATTATAAATTTCATATTATTATTGCAATATATCAAATAATTAATATTAAAAATACTTTGATATTTTTCCTAATTAATTTAAAAAAATGGATTTTTTTATTAATTTTTTTTATAAGATATATTCAAAGTTAATTATATTTACAATATTAAAATTATTTTTACCCTACCTTTATTTTAATAAAAATATAATATATAAAAGTTTATTTTTTGTAAAAATTCCAAATTATGTAAATGTACATAATTTTATTCACTTTAAAGTTTAAAATCAGAAATTTGAAAGGATTTAAGAAAAAAACAAAGGTATTCTCAAATTTTATATTATTATTATATAAAATAAAAACTATTTGATGTTATTTCATATTAAATTAGAAAACATTTATCATGCTATATTATAATTTTATACATAAATAAAAATAAAAATTAATCTTTTTACTATAAAATAATAAAAAGAAACTATATATTAAATTAGCTTTTATATCTAATTTCTATCTTTATATTTTCTATAAAATCAGTATATGCAATATTACATTAATTTATTTTTTCTAAATAAATATATAATATTACTTATATAAAATTTCTAATTATGTCATATATATATATATATATATATATATATATATATATATATATATATATATATGTATATATATTGTAATTCTAAAAAATAATTCGTGTATAAAAAATAAATGAAAAAAATCATGCTAAAAATTGCACGACGACCTACAAATCAAAAAAAAAGGGGGGGGGGCACGTTTTATTATTAATTTTGAAAATTGTGTAATTCGAACGTAGTGCGCGGTTCAATTTACAAGTGATATAGAAGTACGTTTGCGCATTTCTACGCCATTTTCCCGTCTATCAAATTAATATTCGAAATTCCTGAGGCCTCCCGTTTCTTGAACGCCGGGGAAAAACTCGACTGGGACGATCGAAAAGTTACCGGAGCACGTTATGCGACATTATTTTTATTTTTACCGAGTAAACTCGCACTTTGAACATTTTTAAATGCGTCTTTTGTAATCTGTATTTTTTAAGATTTTCGAATTTACATACATGAATTTACTTATAATTTTTCATATCTATAATATTTAGAATTTTTATTTTATAACGATCATATAATTTATACGGATTTTATAATACGATATTTTATCGTTAAATGATCAAAAACATGTATAAATTTAATTGGACATTTTCAATTATTTAATTTTCAATTCCGTGTATTTATAATAATATTTATTTTATACAAGAATATTTTTATTTAATAAATAAAAATAAATATTAAGACTATATTTTTCTTTCTTAAAAATAAAAGTGTTAATACTTAAATTCTTGCTGTCTTTATTTAACTAAAAATTTTAAAAAATATATAAAAATACAATATTTATTTTATTATATATTAAAATTATAATTTTATTTGATACAACTTTTATAAAAAAAAAATATTTGTAGAATCAATTTTGTTTATTTTTTATATGTATTTTAATATTAATCTCCAACAATTTTCAAAGAGATTAAAATATATTACATATATAAATTTTAACAATTTACAAATTTATATATATATATATATATATATATATATATATATATATATATATATATATATATATATATATATATATATATATATATATATATATATATATATATCAGAAAAATATTATGTCAAAACTTTTTTTGAAATTTGAAAACTTTTAATTATATTTTTTATATGTTTAATTATGAATCATTCTTTAATTAACGATGTAATATTTAATTTAATTAATTTGCAATTCAAACGTAGATAAATTTCTTCTTAACTGATATTTCCGACTTTGACCGATTTCTTACATTTATATCATCGGATTTCAGCATAAAATTATTATAAATTTGATAAAATCAGTTATGAAAATATTTTTATTATATATAATAAATTAATCAGATATAATGAAATATTTTTCGCATTTACAAATCGTCAATCCTAGTATTGAACGATACGCTTCCCTTATACGTTCTATACATATGCGTTACGAGCTTATAGACTACCTGGTCGTGGAAGACACCCTCAGGAACTTATCACCGGAGAACACCACACAGACACCATCCAGGATTAAGACCTCGTCTTATAATATACATTCCGATGCACGTCTCTGTCGACGATCGTGGCATTTCTTATTCGGTCTTCGCCATTATTGGCAAATTCCTGACGATCCGATAATTCGAGAGGCACCCCGAACAATATAATGGAGTACGTGAGGAGGCGTCCGACTTCAGGTCCTCGCAGGCCATTATCTCCCATTTTTGGTTTTTCGCACAATTTTCTTTTTTTTTTTTTTTTACTTTCGCCGTTGACGCTTTTAATTCGCTTTTACGCGACGTTTATAGTTTTTTTTTTTTTATTTTGAACTGGGCTTTCACGGCCACGATTAACTAAGTCTCAAGAAAATAGAGGAAAAAATAAAATAAAAATGCCGTTATATGGAGAAAATTCTACTTTATAAAAGTTCTGGCTTGTTGATAAAGTAGTTAGGTTGAAAACTAGTTGAAAATGTTACAATGTAGGTTGAAAAACTTGCTCTTCTATATCACATTATTTCTTAATTCACGTTTTATCCTCTAATATTTTATATACACTTTCTATTACCTATTATAAATATAATTTTCATTTATATAATATATATATATTTCATTCGATACAAAATTAATCACATCATATTGATAATCAAAATAATATTTTAATTAAAATCAATAAATCTATTTAATACTTTAAAACATCTTGTCAGACAATAGTTTGATTGACGTTAGAAACAAGTTAAGCTTATCGATTGATTTTTCTGATTATAATATCAAATTTTCAATACTTTAATTTTATTAATATTTAAAAAAATATTAAATAATATATATATATATATATATATATATATATATATATATATATATATATATATATATATATATAAAATCTATTAAATTTGTAACAGTGTATAGAAAACTATTATTTCTCGCTTAAACGTAAAGAGATATTTTCTTATATATATATATATATATATATATATATATATATATATATATATATATATATATATATATATATACCGAGATAAGTCGTTGGAAAGTCGAAGTTTTGACGCGTCGAGTGGTGAGTCTCGCCTTTTGACGTTTATACCTTGCATATTCAACAACGATAATGTCGTGTTTTCGGTTTTAGAAATTCAACAATTGTTGACTTTGTCAAGTTTCAACTTTATCTCTCGTCAACGACGTCGTATCATAAAATTCGCATGTACACCTACAAAATATTTATTATCATATATATATATATATATATATATATATATATATATATATTATACAATATTTGTGCGTGCGTCGTATAAAATAGTTGAATTGTTTTACGACGTCACCGATATTTCTATAGGATTGTTGTATATCGTTTATCGTACAACTTTATGTACGAAAATATTGGAAAATTATTTTTTTACACATTTATATATTCAAGTTTTAAATAATAATAATTATTAATATGACATTGCTTAATGATATTGTTCAATAATTTATTTTAGCTTCTTCAATAATATTTTTTTCACTATTAATTGTAACAATTTTATTTCATAAAATCTAAATTTTTAATTAGAAATCGACGCTTTTATATTAGATATTTAATATTATGTAATTTATAAATAAATATATATATATATATATATATATATATATATATATATATATATATATATATATATATATATATATATATATATATATATATATATAAATCGACATCGTTCTAATATTCATCGTTTTAAACGTTAATTAATTAAAAATGATTAATTATTATCGGATATATTGGCGTTCGATCGATTTGTCGCGATGAATATTGAATGCGTTTTCTTCCAATTTACGTCGATTTTTTATTATTATTATTTAACGTATATCTAAAAACGTATTAATTATTTCGTGATATTTGTTTATCGGACAAGAATGTAGGATTCGGTCGGAAAATGGTCTGAAAATTTCCATGCATTTTAAATTCCAATTTTCCGCTGCAAAAGCGACGCTTCGTCAAAATGCGAACTGCTTCGCTCGAAATTTGCAACATGCGATTACATGAATGGTAATAAAATAATAATAAAAAAAAACCCATCCTTTTAAACGTATATTTTTTATATACTACTACGAACGTCTGTTTAAAATAATAATAAGTACATTTTTTTTATTATTAAAATATTAAATTAAACTCGTGCATGAAATTATAATTTTAACGATCGCATCTATGAAAGCGTTATTAATTTCAGTCATATCTATGTAAAAAAAAAAATTAAAATAATAATAATAATAATAATACATAAATATTATATAATATTCAAATGTATCATACGTATTATTCCAGTTAAAATAACCTCGTATCAAATCATAAATTCGACTGATAGCATTCAATTAAACACTATTGAATAAATCAATTCGCACTGCGAAAACAAATTCGATTACGAAACCATTTTACAGATACTGAACTAAACCAAAATCGCATATATATATATATATATATATATATATATATTCAATAATAAAATTTAATAAATTAATTATAATCCATAATATCATTTGAAAGCTTTCAAATGACACATATTTCAAATTATATAATATATAATGACAAACTTAAAATTATCAACATAATTATAATTTTTATATTATTATTATACTTTTTTGTCTATATTATATATATATATATATATATATATATATATATATATATAATGTATATTCTCTCAACGTCACATATCGATCTTTTAATTATAATATACGCCCGTATGTTACACTATGTATTATGAAGGCTCGCATAATTAAATTCTACCTTGAACACGCTCACACATATAAATATGTATATATGTAGGTTATATTCGATAATTTTCACAAAGGTATTCGTCAGTAATAATAATGTATAACGATATTGAAGAAAATGAGTGATGATCGTTCAAAGACCTTAACGTACAATACGTATTGTACGGTGTTAACTAACTGTGGCAAATGGCGCGGCACGGGTTTCAAATAATTGGTTTGACATGATATGTTGATATTGTCGTTCATATCATATATATGTATAGATGTATTATCGTAAATATATATAATATATAAATATTTTCGTATTGTAGCGTAGTGACTTTTCATTTGTATGCCCTCTATTGTAGTTGTATGTTACGTGTCACTTGTGCCCTTGTCGCATTCATTATTACGTATTGAAATATTAAAAATTTATATTCGTAATAATATATAATATGATATCAGACGTATTATTTGTTTAAAAGTTTGATTTTATCAAATTTTATAATGATATGTTATATACAGTGTGAGACACGTTATTTAAAAATAAATAATTATATTTTACATTTTTATCACAATAATCATTATTATATAAGAAATATAACAGAATTAAAAATCGTCTTTAAAATTTTTAATACATTTAAATTTCTATAGAATTAAAAATTATTTAAAATAATTAGACTTTCTTTACGTCATTTTATTCATTATCTGATTAAAAAAGTATTTTAGATATTTTTTTTAATTGACTGTTGTACTCTATCTAAATTTTTTAATATGATTACTATTTTTAATCAGTTTGTACCTGTTTGACACATTATATAATTAATACAGTGATTGAAATTTTCAGTTTCCGCATTTTATATATTATAGATACTTAATATAATATTACATAATTTGAACCATCAATATAACGTTTTATAGCCATTCGATCGTTACAAGTTTACATTGTAATTAACAATGCTTACAATGAATAAGTACATTTATAATGTTCACATACAAATTTCTGTTATTGTTACTGCGCTCGTCGCAACTCGAATCCCGTGAACGAATTAATTTTCTCGTAAAACTTTTTCCTAACAATAAAATATGCTGATGAGATTTTCGCCGGCGCAAATAAAACCTTTTTGTACCCTCGTCAGATAGCCGAAAAGAAATGGGACTGAAAAAAAAAATATATAAAACTTTATCCAAGTCTTTTGGCCACAACTGTACGTGACCTCAAAAATCTAATCTTTCGTTTTATATAATCATACACGAGAAAAAGTTATTCTTTTTTTGTCGTGAAATTTACGTAACATATATATTTTTTTAATATATATATATATATATATATATATATATATATATATATATATATATATTATGAGATTTATTGAATAATATGCTCAAGCACAGTTCGAATGTTAAATTTATATTAGTCGTTTCTCATGTGTTCTATTTAAAACTATTTTATATATATATATATTAAATTGTCAACTGACAATATATAATAGTAAAGTTTAAATTGCACCCATGTTGCATATTATACGCATGAAAGTGGAAAACTTTGATCGATATATGATGACGTGAACTGTCAAAATTTCCATCGCTGTTTTCAAATTAAGATTATTCAAATGTATCCGTTGTGCACTTTATCAAAGTGAATCCGTATGAAAATTATTACATTTCAATTTAATTCATATTGTGCTTATGGCATCAATCAAATGATATATTGAATCGTATATTCAAATCATGTTCATTCATTATTCAATTTAATTTATTTCATTATATAATATTTTATATTAAAAAAAAATACTATATATAATATATTTTTAATTAAAAAGATGTAATTATATGGTTTTCCAATATTTTCCTAATAAAAATATTACAAATAAATATCTGAATTTATGATACAAAATCTTTTCATCATTAATTTTTTCATTAAATAGACACAATTTTACGAATTTTTATTTCACATCTTTTCAAATATTATCCTAAAATTAATATTATAAAAAAATAAAGAGTGTTCGAATCAGACTATAAATCGAATATTTATGACATTATAATATATTATAATAATAATAAAATATATAGATATTAGTATCAATAAATTGAATGGATACAATAGTAAAATGTATTTTGCACTTATATAAAAATATTTTATTTTATTTTATTAATAAGAAATATATATTAATATATATTTTTAATAATTTATACGTATATTATATTATATAATATCGATAAGGATAATGACGTGCATGCATCACAACGAGAGTTCCATGCTGAAATTCCTTCAAACGGAGCTATTCAAATGGAATTTATGAGTGATGACGGCAGTCAGTAATACTATAGACCACTTATACGTCTATTTTAACCCATCACATACACACACACACATATATATATATATATATATATATATATATTTCAGCGCAAATACATTCGTATGTTTTCACGCAGGATGTCTGAAATTTGACTGATGTAAATGTTTTTTCATATTAAGTTATTATTTGTATCATTTACACCGTTTTCTATATGTAAAAAAAAATGGAAATAATATTTTAATATTTTTTTGTCTATCTATTTTAAGTAATAATTGCCCATATTTATCTATAAAATAATATGTATAATAAAATATTGAAGTATATTTAATAATATGAAAATTTTATATATAAAAATAATTTGTAATGTTACATGCATAATAATCTATTAATTTATCAAAATAATATTTAATACAATCATAAATTTATTAATTTTTCATTTCAATATTTTATATTAAAAATTCCACTTTTTTATTTATATAAAAAAAATATTTTAAAATTGCATTTAAAGTATTACGTTTAAAAAGTCGTTCGTGAAGTTGATAAAAAATCACACAAAATGCAATGAATCCACTAATATAATTAAATTTAACGAATAAAATTAAACTGCACTTTGAACGACTTTATTTGATTTAACTTTTTGAGGTTGCGCTGTTTAAAAAAAAATTGTCTCACATTTTGTATAAAATTTTCAAGCGTCGCAAAATTACTTATTTTATTAATTTTTATTTTTTTAATTGAAAAAAAAAATATAAATATAATTTTATCAAATTGAATTAGTGTTTTTCAAACCGTTTCAAAATTAATATTTTTTTTATTGAATCAAAATTTAAACTGTGCACTTGATGCCTATGGCTTTTGATCGTTTCGAATGTTTATATATTCACGCACATACTCACGCACGCTTGGCAAGAATGCCAACGCATACATTCGTAAATAAATGGGTTAAATTTGTGCGAACCGAGCAGATGTAATTTAAACGAACGAGCTCGCGCTCCCTCAAGGGTATTTTCCCGTTTATAGTTTTCCCTGAGCGTGGTTTTCGCGGCTTCCGGCCGACGACCGGAACTGGATATTGACTGTTTGGGCGGGAAGGTCGCACACAATTTTACCCACGAATAATATCGCACAGTTAGAATATCTTCGACGATTACAAATCTCCATTGTTTTACACGGTCGAACGTTAAACTTTTACCGGTTCTAATCGTATTACTTTTATCTAATCGATTTTCCGAATATATATTATATAAAAAAATTTTTTTTTTTATACAAAATCTATTTCACTTCAATATCAGAACAAAATTACATCAATTTATTACGATATTATAATACTGAAAATTATTTTTAATAAACATTCATAAGAATAAATTCTTCATAGAATATTCATATAATGAATGCATATCTTATATATTAATTTCATAATATGATAAAAAAAAGCAATAATCATATTAAAGAAAACTTCCGTTTTTAACCTTTATATTAATATATACATGTAAATCATTATATAAAATATATTTCAAGTTTGTAATATGAATATCGTAATTAAAGTTATGGTTTAATTTATCAAATTAATTAATTTATATGCAAGCGGCAGCGTGGATCAAACACTCGCGACCTACTTATTCGTATATACAATATAAGGAAGAGAATTTCACTATAAAATCATCAAATCTCGTCATATATTATATTCTAATACATATTATTTATATTTTATATTAATATATAAATTATTTGACGAAATTTATAAATATCCATATATACTTTATTAATGTTTGACTATGAATATGTTTACATTGTTTTGCTTTCATATAAATTACTACAGTGATTATGTAATGGATATTATATAAACTAACAATCGTCCAAAATATACATCTATATAAAATAAAAAAATATTCTTTTTTAATCTGAAATAGATTTAAAATGTTTAAATGCGATCCTAAAATCAATATATTTAGATACAAATTTGTAGAAATTGAATATTGTGACTATTTAAAATTCAGCGCATAGTAAAATTTAAAGCATAAGTTTAAAAAACATACCGAAAATACGTCGTTTCAATATTTAAACTTAAAATCAAGAACAATAGATTGAGACGGAGAAACGAGAATAACCCAACTTTTATTCCCATACTCGCATTATGTGAGACCCATACGAATGATTGCGAACCGTGGAATATTTAAAGAGTTCTTCAAACTCGTCGGGAAAACATCGGAAATACCACATACACGCACACACACACACACCATGAAAAATCATCCCTTATATTTACGTAGCAAAAGTCGAATAAGGTCGGAAAAATAGACAGACAAACAGACAGGACGGCACACGGACACGGGGAGCGGGGGAGGGGGGGTAGGGTAACATCTCAGTTTTGCTTTTGCCACTTGTCGATGTTTGTCCTACTAGAGTTAATATGCTGGAACGGTTGCCGTCTACATAATGTATTAAGGACAAAAGTGGCTCACATGGCGTCGTATGTCCTTCGTGAATCGTTTGCCGCACTCACTACTTCGTCATTATTCCGTACGCGTCACCGACACACATACATATTGCGTGTCTTATATTCATATTATTCGAATGTATATATATATATATATATATATATATATATATATATATATATATATATATATATATATATATATATATTGAAAATTCCGAGGCTTTTCATAATATGGCGCGGATCGTCTGAGTTTAATAATTAATATATATATATTGGAAAATTTTATCTGGTATCTTGTAATATATTGCAAATATTCAATTATTAATTAGAAAAATATTTTTAACTATTAAAAGAAAATAATATAAAATTTTATAATATTTAAAATATATTCGATGATAAAAATATTTTTTTTAATATTATATCGATAACAAGATATCAAAGAAAAGTCAACATATAATATTTTAAACAAATATTTACGATTTACTGATATTTAAAATAAAATTGAATTTATTGTCTCGTGGGAAATTGATGACAAATTATTGTTGTTTATAATATATATATAAATATACATAAAAAAAAATGTCGATCGAAATATCGTATTTTTATTTAGATATTTTCAAAATATAAATTTATTTATAGTCGTGCTTTTTTTGTATACAAAATGAATTAACTATATAAGATTATTAAAAAAATATATTTTTATAATATAATTGTATACAGTTATTTTATTAAATGTAAAATAATAGAAAACTATATAAAAATATTTTTTTAATATATTAAAAATACTACCTCAAATAATATATTATATATTCAATATTTGAATAATGTATAAAAAAAATATAAATCTTTCCTATCAATTATTAATAACTTATTCCAGTTATTTATAATATAGAATCATTATAATATTTTAATTTTTAATTTTTACTTCGAATTTCGGAATATAGATATGTACGTCGGAAAAATAGTATGAAAAGAACTATACTAAAAGAAAAAAGTCAAACATCAAAAGATTCTATCCATGTATCTTTTTATTATTTCTTTCGATTCATGTGAGATACATGACAATAGTGCAGATTTTATTTTCTTACACACACACACACACACACACATATATATATATATATATATATATATATATATATATATAATGGTGGAAAACGCAGGATTGTCACCCGGAACGAAAAGAAATAAAGGCATATATATATATATATATATATATATATATATTTATATATAGAGCGACAGAAAATAGCGTACAAAATGGAACAACCACCCGCGTCTTCGATGACCCATGAATATGTAAAGTCCTGTATAAACACGAGTATGCACGAACAGAGATCCCCATATTGGGACATTTGTCATCGTTATTCGTCGGATTTAAAGGGGTGTACAAGAATAAAGCTCGCGTAACGAGTCCGTTGGATACACAATAAAATAACGCGCTTTACTTACCCCCGACGATCTATCGAACAATACGATAAGTTAAGCGATATAGAGATAGGGGCGTAAAAAAAAACGCGAAAGTGTAAAATAAAATAAAATAATAAAAATAAATAAATCCGTATATATATATATATATATATATATTGGAAGTTCGTATAATGCGACGCGAGCGTTATTGAAGAACTCGGTGTAAATCTACGGTTTGGCAATTTTTATCTGTCGTCAGATAATCGGAATATAAGGGGATTCATCCCCATTTGTTCCCTTATTGGTTTCCCTTCGCTGTCAAATTGTTTCGCATATATCCCTGACGACCCGTTTTTATTTTCTTCAGTTTGCTGTCTATCCGTCTGTCTATTTATTTATATATATTTTTCTTTATCGCACACATAGCAAAATTTTCCATATGTAAGATTTTGTATATTTCATTTCATTTGTGAACTCTGAGATTTTACAATGTTTTATTTGATATAATTTACACAACGTTATAAAAAAAGGCGATAAATAAAATTCTTTGTTGTGACGGTTTTAAAAAATATTTATTTTTTAATCGTCATATACAAATTTACTTTCACAATTTAATTTTAAATGATTTTTACAACTCAAAATATTGAACAAAATATTAGTACTATATATTTTTATTAATTTATTTAACAGATATCTTAATTTATATATATATATATATATATATATATATAAAATGTTTACATTATATATATACACAACATAAATTAAATTTTTATACTTAATTTATAATTTTCAAAATATTTATATAATTTTCTAAAGTTACTAAAATCAAAGTTTCAGATATATAATACAATAGTATTTAATTAAATAAACAACATTAAATATATTAAAGAAACCAAATGTTTCATATTTCAACTCTAATTATTTTAACTATGAATATATAATTAAAAGTTTTTCACAGCCGAAATTAAATTAATCGCGCGAAAAACCCATTAAGCGCAATAATTTAACACAACAACAATTTCTATAAAATTTTATTATATCTTTTATTACTGGTAAACTTTTAAATATTAAATATAAAATAATATTTTCGAATAATATACATATATATATGAGAATTTCCATTATTATAACGTAACTTAGTTAAGTTTCAAGATTGTGAGCTTATTCTCTCGTGAATTTCAGCTGCCATATACAGATAAATACATATTATAACTAACACACCCCTTCACATATATAACTTTTCAGTTATTATATTATCAGTATTCACGATGAATAGCTTTTAATATACGATTCGGTCTAAATGCTACATATTAATAATAATCGTTTTGTAAAATTTTTCACCGTTAAATACCTTTTTTTTTATTTATTTCAATTGTGCTGAAACGAAATCGAAGTATATTTTATTGTAAAACAATGGACTGATATTAATCATCGATCTTTGAATAGAGCTTTCATTGTTTTATATGTATATATATATCGTTATAGCATCAATTTTTATTGCTTTTTCTTCGATAAAATATATTTTATCTCGTATTATTGACTTTTTAAAAATTTATATACTCATTTTTAAATACAAAAATACTGTATTTATTATGTATATGCATTTTTTGTTTTATTTAATGCTTAAAATTACTTTTAAATATATATATTATATACGATGATAAATATATTTTATACACTTCATATGTACAATATGTAATATATTGGAACGTTCAAAAGGGTGAATCGTGGACAATTTGTAAGCACAAGTTATCGATTCACTTCTATTGACGAAAAGTAAACTTTCGAAAGCTTCTCTCTTCGCCTCAAGATAAGAAAAGCTCACATAAAACTGGAGCAAATGTGTCGGCTATTTGTTTTTCCTTCTTCGCAAGCAGTACGAGTTATTTTTGTATTATATAAAAGCGATTTTTGGATTTTAGGACGTGTTCTTTTATTTTTTCAGATTTAATTACGTTGTTTGTTGACAAATTTCGATAATTATTTAAGAAAATTCAAGTATAAATCCGTATTATCTAATATAATATGGATCGAAAATCGAGAATATAATTAAAGAAAATGATGCTTAATTAGAAAATAGCGTATTTACGTAATTAGATTACCCAATTTTTTTTTAAAAAAAAAACAAAATTTACGATATTTTCTAATATAATTTTATATAATAAAATAATAAAAATTCTTTTCGGTCTGATTTCTTTCTTGAAATTTTATGACATTGATTTATTTTAACAAAGTTGAATCATAAATTATATTTTTATATCAACCAAATAATTTATCATTGTACTTTATTTAATTGATAGTTTTTAAAATATATTTCGAAAGTTGCGGAACTCTAACAAATTTTCTGAATTTATCATTTATTTAAGTAATAAATCACTGATTTTATTGTCATATATGGAAATCTTTTTTTTTTTTAATTTTAATGCCGATTATAGACTCGACTGTTAAAATTTTAATTTTATGCCTTCCAAACAAAAAACATGGAGTAAATTCGATATAATTTTGCACCAAAAAAAAAATATATATATATATATATATATATTCCATATTTCTATATGCTGAATTTAATCGAGCACAGTTTTCAAAAAAAAAAAAACTTTTCGATGCAATATTATAGCACTAATCAAATACCGTGAACCGGGCAGATAGATATGGAACTTTACCGTCATTTCAGCGCGGTAACGATCCCAGTATTTTCAGAGTGCATTTTGATATTAAAGTTGTTCGAGAATTTTACCGCATTTGTCTGTGCATTTTCCGCTTCATGCGGAAAACTCCTAATGCATCTAGTAATATACATACAGATGAAAACATTTATATTTCGCCAATTTAACTTGCATGAATATTTTTTTTTATAAATCTCATATGTAATTGAAAAATAGATGTTACTTCTTTTGAAATATTCTATTTATATATAATATATATATATATATTTGGTGAAAAACTGTGGAACATCTCAATTGATTGTTCATTTTGTTCATTTCGAGTGTGCGATGAATAACCTTTTTGGAAATTGCCTACTTCTTACTCTACTTCCACAGCTCAACGGGGGGTCAATAATACTCTTTTACTTCTCCGTTTTCTCGAGAATCCGTTTTCAGTTTATCCCTGAAACAGTGAAAACCGTTCCCGGGGTCTGAGATGCCATTTACAGTTCTCGAAAGGCTCTTCAAAGATTTCAAGCCCTCGAGCCGAATCCATCGGTTTTGATATCGTTTTACTTTAGACTGACCGAAAACCAGCGCCGGATAACAATCGAATTTTCCGGTCTCTATATTTCGCTGATAAATCGTGAGATTTTTTTTCTATTTTCATTTCTATTACATAATAAAAATATAATCTGATTATATTATCGTTAAAAATTTTATTAAAATATTCAATATAAATATGTATACATTTTCTTATTATTATATTATTATAAATATATAATATATAAATCACGAAAAAGCAGCATCAGACGTACCAAATAATTGAGATTTACGCCCTTAAGATATAAACTTTGCGTTAAACCGTTTAGTTTAGTCCGTTTAATCGAGGATTGTTTTGAACTACACAACTATTAATAATTTAATTATTATATTGCTAACATAGTTTTCCTAGTAAATAATTCGTTCGGTTCCACTTTTGAAGTTGTCAAAAATAAATTTCACTTTTTGACTTTAACATTTATCGTAAATTTAATTATAATAAATGTTTTAAAGATATATATATATATATATATATATATATATATATATATATATATATATATATATATATATAATTGAAGCCTAATTAAGTGAGACTTTGTATCGATCACCGATTTAACTTTCCATTCTTTAGTTGTAACAAAAAAAAATGTAGAATGGTTGAAAAAAGGGTTAATTTATATTTCGCGTATATGAGACGAAGGGTTTTAAAGCATTTCGAATTTAATGGCAAATTCGGGACGACCTTGTCGTTTTTCTTGCCAGACCCAAAACGACCCTTTTATATATTGGCAAGGCTTTCGAGGAGAATTTTCGCGCAGTCATTATGTTGAGAAGAGGAAAAAAAGGGGAGAAAAAGACTCGTTTCGGCGTTTATTGGCTAATGAAACGGTTCTCTCCCTTATCGACTGGGTCATCGAATTTCACTATATATCGCCCTTATAAACGTATTGAAACTGATTTAAATTTTTTAAGGTCGAATTGATATTTTTTTTCTCGATTGAACGTTTGGATTTATTTTTTAGTATTTTTTTTTAATATATAAAATTGTTTAATTAATATATATATATATATATATATATAAGTCAGCTATTTTTTAAACAAATATCAAAGTAATGAAAAATACACGAAACGATCAAAATTTATATACTTTCTCAATATGACGAATTTGAAAAACAATTCGCAAAGGCAATAAAGTTTTACTGCTGAAAGCTTTCTCTCCCTTAAGACACAAAGGTTTTGCTTCGAGCAATAAAACTAACTGTAACTACTTTATATATATAAAGAAAAGATATGTGCCCATTAGTTACAATGTCGATGCGCGCACTCGAGTAAAAACACTAGAGTTTAAGGCTGGCAACACAATCGTAAAAGTTACGCGTAAAAGGCTCGCACGTGGCGTACATTTTGTCTGCGATACAATTATGAACGTTAATATATTATATTAAATCAAAATTTTTTTTATACGATTTTAATATTTAATTTTATTAATATACGTGATATATTATATATATATATATATATATATATATATATATATATCAATAAAATACCTCGTAATGTGAAACGCTTAAAAGATCTTTTTCTTATAAAGGGGTTGATTTTCTCACTGTGCGGTGAAAAGTCTTATCTCATTTCCGCACTTGCGACGTACAAAGACCGTCGGGTCGAACGTTGCAAGGGAAGTTCAACGAAATTGTTTTCCAGTACCACTACAACAACTAAAGCCTTCTCTTTTCCTCTCTCTCTCTATCTCTCTATCTCTCTCTGTCATTTTCCGATGTTTCCCTTTCTGTCCCTTGTCGGGGAATGTTCGAGCGTTTACCGTTCGGGATAGTTTCGGACTTTGCTTATCCCTTAAAACTCTCCCCTTTTGTCGGTTGCGTACAAACATGCACGAAAATCTATTTTTAAAACGATGAACCAGTTTTCAAGTCGATATGTTTTAGGTAATAAACTTATCTCGTTCGTGTTTACTATTTTTATATAATTATAAAACTATTAAAAAAATGATAATTTATTCATTATAATAAATCTTTGCATTTGCTTCGATTTCTTTGTACGCACCCAAAAATTATGATTTTTATTAAAAAAAAATCATATAAAAGTCGAGAAAGAGCATGTATATTTATTGATAACTGTGTAAAAATAGTGAAATTTATATTATATATACAGTAATCCCTCCCTTACATTATTTTAATAATTATACTGTTTTATGTCTTCATAAACCATTCCTATACAATTAAATATAACAATTGTTTTAATATGTAAAACGTAAACACACTGTTTGTATATTTCTATTGAGAGTTCTTCTTAAATGTTCACACTAAAATAAATTTATATTTATATTTTTCTTTTGAAAATCTGCTAAATATCGAATAATTATTCTACGTAGAATATTTTCATCATATTTATATATATATAAAATAAATTTGATTATTATACAATTGTCAATAAAATATAATATATATATATATATATATATATATATATATATATATATATATATTGTATTGTTAGTAAAATATACGTATTCTGAAAATTTTTCTACGAATAATAACATCATGCATTCTCTCGAATTTTTGCATGAAATTTTCTTATTAAAAACCATCATTCTTGGGCGGTGTTAAAATAGGCAGGAGGAGGACAGAAAAATCGAAGAAAACTCACATAAGGGATGAGGGAGGGGGGGGGTATTGTGAAAAAAATATATATATATATATTCGAAGAGAATCGTTCGTTCAACGAAGTGCAATGGCTCGTGGCGTAATTTAATAATAAAATAAACGAAACGAACGCGATATAATAACATATTGTTGCGACAATGTGTCACAGCTTCGAAGCCTTGATACAGCCTTATCGTCGGTTCACCATTCGCCTGTGTTCATCCATCTGGTATATAAATACACCTATATTTATAAATGTACGTACATATTTAAGCGAATACGTAATTGTGTGCGTGTTCACGTATATAAAGCGTTTTCGATGTGTTAATGTGTTAATATATATGTATATATATATATATATATATATATATATATATATATATATATATATATATATATATATATATATATAATTTTTTTGTATTAAATATAATATAAAAATACGTATAAACGACGTTTTCATAGTCTATTATGTGTTACTGTAATACAATTGTTCTCAATATTTTATATTTAATTTGAGATTTATACATTTTTTTCATAATTTAATATAACAAAAAAATCATTTAATCAACTAAATTTATTTATTTTATATGAAATTATATGTTATTTTTGTATGAATATATTAAACATTTTTTTTAAATTTATTTAATGCAAAACATATTTGAAATTATAACAGAAAATCTCATTCATTTTATCAATAAATCTTATAGATAAATAAAGTATTTACGATATGAATGGTTTAATTATTTTAAATTAATAAATTAATTTCATTATTGATAAAGAAAAATTTAAAGCATTTTTCATTAAAATAGTAGTTTTCATACGTAAAATAGTGAAATTGTTTTATATTGTAATATTAAATAAACATATAATTTTTTTTAAATAATCGTATCTGTATTAATTATTTTTCGATTGATTTATTTTACAAATTAAAATAATTAACGTATATTCGATTTAATATAACTTTTTCGTTTACCAATCACTTTGATCGTTATGAAAAAGTTTGAAAATGCGCGATCTATATAATATATAAAAAATTATATTTATACCCACAGTTTTATACCCCTGCACTTATTCGGGCGGCAAAGAATAAATAAATTTCACGCTGACAAACTCTTTCACACACACAACCTCCCCCCCATTTTCTCACGCCGTTGATTTTTGTTTTATTATCGCGAACCCCTTTTATTATTAAAAGTCGTGTGAAAAATTTTAAATTATTACATTCTGACTATCTGATTATTGACTATCGAAAAACTTACATTTACTCACGAAATAATAATTTAATTTTTTATTTAATATATTAAAAATAAATTTTAATTTATTTGATGTACATTCGATTAAATTTTAATTTATTTATTACAATAATATATGGTATTTTTAATATAAATTTTATATGAAAAATAGAAATAATTTCGGCTAAAATCAGATATCTGTCTCATATTGTTAGAAGATAGTGGCTGTACGTGCTTTAAGTGTCGGAAAAGCTTAATTTTCGTACACGTAAACACGTGCAAGATACGACTTCCGCTTTTCCACCAACTTTAACGTTTCCGCTCCGCTAAAACTAGAAATATATATTTTTTTAACGGAGACACGTACGATATATATTTTTTTCTACAATTTCAAAAAGTTCACGTGAATGAATAGTTTAATTATTTTTTTATTAATATAGAAAAAAATATTAATTTTATATAATATTTTTTTAATATTTATATTTTTAATTAAATTTGATAATATATTATAAAGAATGTTTAATCTCGTTGTATGCTATCACCATTGAAAATATGCAAATTGAATAATATCGCAAAATTTCATGCAAATTTAAAGTATTTTTTTTTATTATACGCCTAAAAAATGATGAATTTAATTATACATAATCCCTTAAATACGTATACATACATGTTTTACTATGTTAATATATGTGCATTTATAATGAGTTATATTTTTTAATAGACTGATAGAGTAATTTATTAATTATATAATATAAAACGTACATTTAGTATTTTAATTTTCAAGATATATTTTTTTTATAATTTATCGTTAAAAAATGTTACTCGTGAATTTTAAAACGTAAAATGATAGCGGTAAAAAATATGGTAAAGTAAAAAATATTCCACTAGCTTATCTGAAGTTGTAGAAAAGCTCATTGTTCGTGTGTGCTTTAACATGGTCGTGCACTTTATATGTAGAATTTTTCAACCGAAAAGGGGTATGTGTGTGATTTTTATTCAACCCCACAAAGAAAAAAGGGAATGAAGAAAGAAATCTGTTTTCATATTTCATCTTAAAACAGTTGTACAATGATATATGTCGGATGACCGAGAAGAATCGTACTACACCGAAGTTCCGTAGTAAATATTAGAGATATCTATAAAATGAACGTAGTTACGGATAAGAAAAGATATATTTCATTAAAATTTGACTTTTATCCTTATTAATGTGCGACTATCTGCCGTAGGGGGGGGGAGGAAAGCGCACTTTTCCACCAGGACTTTCAGGAAAATTTTATGTTACAACCGCCAGAACCTTATGATTTTATTCGGATTTATCCGCTTTTACATTTTTATTTAAAGAAAAATCTTTGAAAAAGATATTATAATTGCGAATTATATATATATATATATATATATATATATATATATATATATATATATATATATAATCGTTTAATATATCAACATTTGTTACCTTTGTTTCGCTTTTCGGCTTTTGTTTCTTTACTTTGACGGTTAGCTGAAAAAATTCGATATTAAAAAATAATAATAAAAAAGACGCTCGCTGAAAAAAAAAACGGAAGTGGAACAAATAAAAATATTCGCAGTATTTTTTTGATGAATCGGTCGCATTAATATTCGCAAGGATCGTTTCGCACAAAAGGAACGAAGGGCGAAAAAAAAACATTTTTTTTTTTTCGAAAAATATGAAGCAGATCGCGGGAAGAGGGCGGACGAAAAATAAAAATCAAAAAGGAGCGTTCATTAATGGCGAAAAAAATATTTTTTTATTTTTATTTTTGCTCACCACTCTTTTGAGACGTGTAATTGTCAAAAAATTTTCAATTAAAAGTCGAGCGAAATTTTTGTGCGTATTATTATTATTATTATTTGGAATTTCTGTGTCACTATAAAATTTTTGGAATTTATAATAATATAATAATGATATAGAGTTACAGTGAAATTTGAAAGCGTAAATCACAATTTTTATGCGCAAAACGAGAAAAATATCATATTTCACTACAAAAATACGGAATATATTATATTTAAGAATTTTTTTGTTTTGATACGAAAATTTTCCATATTTATATTTCATTATCTCAAAAACAGATAATAAACGAAGAATAGTGGCTCTTAAATATGATATATATTTTTCAGTTATATAAAATATAATACGGTAAAATATCATATTTTATATAACTTAAACATTTAACAATATGATTTTTCGCCATCAAATAATTTTCAAACGAAAACTAATTTTGATATTTTTACGTTTTTTGGCGCGCGAATTTAATCAAATCGACACAAAATTTTTTGCAATTTAGCGTTGAAAATTTCCGTTTTTAAAAATCGTCATACTTTTTCTGAAAAAAACTGCGTTTTGCAAACGGTTTTCAGCATTCGATTCGTCTCGTCGATTTGCATCCAACAATGTTTGACTTTCTATAAATACTATGCGGATTGGACGGTCATTTTGAAAATTATTTCTATTAAAATATTATATTTTTTTATCACAAAACATTAAACTCATTATCTCTATCAATATGTTTCAAACACACTTGCAAATTTTCCTACTTTTATAACATAGTATTTTACTTAACTATACGTTTATATTAGTTTAATGGGAAATTTTATATATAGTTTTAATAATATTTTTGTCAAAATATAATATTTAGAAAATTTGGTTTTTTTTGTCTTCATTTCACATTGCATAAAGTATATAAAAACGTACGACGCGTTGTATAATTTCAATGAATTCGAGTTACGTTTAAAACAAGCACTTACACACACACATATAACCATTCCCTAACCCTCTTTTAGGGGTAACATAAGTGACGTTGTATTGAATAAGCGAAATGTTATATAAGATAGATGACCGCGTTGGAAGTTTACAATGAATTTTTCATGGAAGCTTCAACCGGAAGAACGAAAAACGAGAGAGATAGATAGATGGATAGAGAGAAAAGTGCGATGCCGCTTTTCCGGTTTTGTCCGGTTATTTCGAAGAGGAAAACGGGTGAATTATTGATATAGTAAATGCCATAAGGGCGGAGAACCGTCGAACCTTTCGAAATCGATATAAGACCCGCACCCCGAAAAGTAATAGACGTTAAAAAAATTGAACTTAAGAATAAAAAAAAACAGGGTCAAATAACGACAATCAGTCAGGATTTGAACCAAAAAAAAAAAAAAAATATATATATATATATATATATATATATATATATATATATATATATATATAAATAACTATTCGAATTGCAATTAATCACGATTTTTCTCTCGTTCGTATGAAGGGATATTAAAAGGGGGAGCTGCGACGTCGTTTTATTTTGTTTCATATGAAAATCGTGTTCCAGAATTTTGAGATCTCCTAGAATTTCGGGGTAATTAGCGGAGGTTTCCTCGTCATATAAACCGGACGTCCAACGTTAATTATAATAATCAATCATCATGTTCGTTGGTTGACTGTGCTGTGTCGCAAACGTTTCAGATTTATGATCTAAAACTCTGATTCAATTTTTGTGTAGGCCTGTCGACCTTATTTTAACTTGTCACCCTTTATATGTATGTAATATTACATATATAATATATATTTTTAATGATAACGTTATTCTTAAGTACCGATTTGATATTAAGATAATTATGCTGTAAAAATATTTTTTTTATATATAAGCACTATATATCAATATATAATTAACAGATATATATATATATACATAACAGTGATATGTATAATAAAAATCGTCGAAAAATGAATTTAATGAAATATAAAGCTTGAGTAAAATGGAAAAATGCGAATATTATTTTTTTCCATTTTTTCTGTGGTATCTGCAAATATTACATTGCGAAAGATGAAAAATATTCAACTACATAAATTACAAGTTAAGAGAGCAGATCGTATTACATACACACACATATGTACATACATACGGTAGATATGTGTACGCACATTCGAGTTTTCGAATCGCAAAAGCTGAAAATCTACCCATAAAAACATGAGAAATGCATTTACACGCCCCGAAAAGGCATACGTGAACTAATAATAATAATAAAAATAATAATATCAATAATAATATTATCCGGCGGGGGTGCTGCAGGACAAGCAGCGGTGGTATATATATATATATATATATATATATATATATATATATATATAAAGGAGAGGAAAAACCCGGAAAGAGAATAGAAAACTGCGGCGAGATTTTCACGATCGCCTGGCGGCATAAACAATATTTACGGGATGAAAATCGTCGGACGCGACCGTTTTTCCGCGTGAAAATTTCCCACGACCGAATTATACAATTTATCGTATTACTTTTTCCTACTTCATATTATATTATATAGCTTTTATTATATTCTAACGATTTAAACTATCAATAAAAATAATATAATATAAAAAAATGTTAGCTTTCAATTTTAAGAGATGGAGCATATAAGCATTATTTTAAATGTTATGATATTAATTTTCATATATTTCAACATAAAATATGTATGTATTCCCATAATTAATATTTAAATTGATTTATATTAATAATTAGTATGCAGATAATATATATATATATATATATATATATATATATATATATATATATATATATATATATATATATATATATATATATATATATATTTAATTTAATCATAAACCTACAATTAATATTATATATTTGACATATAATAATATAAATAATAAATAGGTATGATACAAATTTAAATTTATTGTTTAAAAAATATAATATTGTGAAAATTTTAATTCACATAAAAATATACAGGTAATTATCATATAAGATAATTATTTGTGAAGCAATAAAAAATTTTCGATTAATAATATTATATTTAAAACGTTCATTTCCAGAGAATAGTGATTTTAAAAATATTTTTATCATCATGTTGATTTCATAAAATTTGTAAATATTGACATCCGAAATTGTATTAAATTCGTCCTTTTTTAATAATTTTACTGTCGTTTTTTACTGTTTTCTTATAAATTTTCACATCTCGACTCAATAAATTTGTGATTTGTGAAAATTTGTTCAGATATAATATTTTTTTCGCCGTAATTCATCGATCAACACAAAAATTCGCAATCGATCTTCTTTAATTCTACATTTTTTTTTTCATATTTTTGCATTCATTTTATACCATTTTTCACATGAAATACACTTTGTCGAACGCGCGCTTTTCCTTCAATTTTCATGCATTTCAATCATTAAAAAAAAAAATGATGATAATAATAATATATACAAAATCATCTTTTACATTAAAACTTTTATCGTCGTCGTTCCGCGAATTTGACAAATTAACTTAAACAATCATAATAATAATAATAGTACGTTCGTTACATATTTTTTTTTATAAGGTCTATTTATTAACACGCTTTCGCATGAAGCGCGCGAAATTTATTAAGTCGTCCGTCGTAATTGTAACATTAAAATGCGGTCGAATTACCGTCGATCACGTGACTACTTTAATCTAATACCGCATTATAATATAATAATTTCATAACTCGAGTTATTACACGTATAATATATACATATATATATATATATATTGTATAACGTATACGCATATAATAGACCTGAAACGTGTATGGCCGGAAAAGTGGTATGAAGAGGCTCTATTTCTCTTTACTATATATAAGTAATTCGTTCGAGTCTCGGAAGGCTTTACGCTTTTGCCACGTACAAAAGTCGTCCACCATCCGGTTATAGTGGCAATTCAGATTTAGTTCTTTGACAACGTTACAGACCGGATTTTGCACTTACACTTGAAGGGAACGAGCGCGTACGAAATTCGTCGTTCTTTCACTTTTAACGACGCCAGATGATTTATTATTATTATTTTTTTTTTCATTATTAAATTTATTCATTTGTGAAGCGATCGAATCGAATGCGAAAATTAGTCAGTCGCCGGCTAAAAGGACCGCAAATCTGACTCTAATTCGCATTATAAATGTACGACCGGCAACCGTACTAAGTACTCCAATAAGTGTCAATTTGTGACAAATGTCCGCTGGGAATTATGCTAAAGCAGGATATCTTCCTTTATCTTTATCTATAATCATATACTTCACTTAAATCTAATGAATAATATAAATTTCAATTCAATTATCTCATACTTTATATGCAATATATACATCAAAATATGAATAATTACTATATATCATATCATATGACCCACTTTTTCAATATTAAAATTATAAAAAATATATTTTTAAATAATATTCAAATGTAAATAAATTAAATTTCAAATTTTTTGGTTAATATCAATTCCAAAATATTGATATTAATTTTTAGGAGATATTTTTTTTTTTGATTGTGACTCAAAATATCACTTTTCATTTAAAAATTAAATATTATAAAATCTAAATAATAATATTTTTATATAAATAATTTAATAATAATAGATGATAGAATAAATAAAAAAAATCTATCTGAATTTCGATTAGAAAATTGAACAAAACTTCTTTATATAGTATAGTATATATAGTATGAAAATATGTATATAGAAAATACATCATTTTGTAATTTTCGTACACTCAAATGAATTTTCCAGTATTATCAGCATATTTTATATTAATATTTAGATAGTTTTAACGTGTAACGCTTTAGTAATATCGTTAGCACACACCATATGTAGCGATATTATTAATTTTCGCGAAATACGAAAGACCCGGTTAGCGCAATTGTGTCACTTTTGAAGTTCTATAATACGACGAAACCGCTCCGCTAATACGACATCAAACTTTGGCTCGCATCGCATTCAAATTCAAAAACCATCGAAACCCAAGACTAAATTGGTTTAAACTCGAAACCGACTCGCGCTGGCTACCGTCGTCGAGAATATTGATCATTTTATATAATAAAATATATAACACGAAATATATTCACCCTGTTTCACGATTAAAAGACGTGCAACAATCAATTAACAAATTTACAAAATAATCGATCAATTTGTGACAATTAATTATATCGCTTTTACTAATAATGCTATAGTACGATAATGCGAAAATATTATTTTATTATTAATAATACAATAGTACGATTGTTATTATTGGTAATAAACAGTAATATAATATAAAAATGTATTTTTTTTAGAAAAAAATATTTTTATACAATTAATTATTAATTGTCGACGTTTGACTGAAAACTCTGACGTTTTTTGTTTTCGGAGAAAAGTCGTTATGTCCTGTATTTTGTTGGAGCGCTTCGGCATATTTTTTTTCCACGGCTTGTTTTACATTTTCCATTTTCTTTTCGTAGTGTTTTTATCCCTTTTTCTCCCTATTCTCTTTGCACTTCTCGCAGTGTATTTTCAGCGGGTAATCGTCTGAAAATTCGCTACTACTTACCATTAATTCGCAAATTATTTTGCATGCCTTCATCAATGTTCAACATATTTCTTTTCAGCGAAAATAATTAATTATTTTATTATTGATTTCAAAATTAATTATTTAAAAAAGATATATTATTCTAAATACATGTAAAATAAAAACCTTATTTAGTTAGTTCTGCAAAATATTTCATTTCAATTTAATTTAACAAATATAATCTTGTTTATTTTCTCGAAACTATAATAGTTTCTAACAATATAAATTAAATTATTATTATTCTAGCATAAATATTTCTATTACAGCGCTATTAATTTTAATTCCACAAATCATAACAACAAAGTAAATGTCAAAAACAAGTGATAAAGTGCTCTAAAGCCATTCTCAACGCGTATATATTTCAATATGATGTAAATATATTAAATATTTTAATATATGTAAATTGAAATTTGATGTAAATTTCGAATATGTTAATATGCAAAATTCGCTTTAATCGCTAAAAGTGCACCACATCCACAATTAAACCAACATTTTCCGAAATAAATATCTGATTTTTATTATATAATATTATAATAAATCACCGTCACTTGAATCATAATTATATAAATTAGTAGAATTATCATGAATTTAAAAGATTATATCACATTTATATATATATATATATATATATATATATATATATATATATATATATACTCATTTTTTTTTCATGATAGCGCTAAAACGTCGCAGCATTTTCCGCATTTAAAACGAACAATTATACTTTTTTTTTTCACAAAATAGCAAATTATAAAGCGACTCCGTTTTACCCTAAAACCGTGAATAGTAATAATATATATATATATATATATATATATATATATATATATATATATATATATATATATATATATATATATAAAGTAAAAACACGAACTGAGCGAAGGTTTAAGAGTCATAAAGTGGCTGGCACGTCCGTTTCGCCTAATAACAATCCTAGGCGTGAAAAATCGCCCTGCTGAGTGGTTAGTGCTTTTCCAGTTGAATAATTTTCCTTTTTCCTAACACACATATATATGTATATACATACATACTAGGTATACAAACGCACTATGTGTCTGTATACGTATTTTTTTTTTTTTTTGTAAACCGCGCTTTGCACTTCGTTTTTATACTGTACGTCACACTCGATAATAATCCATTGAAATACACCCGAGTAAAGCGATGCTAACAACCAAAAGCCACTGTCTGAAATAAAAAGTGCTCTATTTCTAGCTTTATTCACTGCAAAATATATATATATTATTGAATATAGTATAAAATATAAAAAAATCGTGTAAATTTGTATATTGAACACGAAAGTTACATCCGCCGTTTTCAATTTCGCACGTAAATATATTCAATTTCTATAATGAAATTTTTATGTTGTTTTATTTTATTGTAATATGCGTTAAATGAATGTGTTTATATGTATATTTATATATATATATATATATATATATATATAAATTATAAAACGACAATGTATGCGAAAACATCGTTCACGTGTCATAAAATACATACGTTTTCTTGTGAAATAGCAGCGTATAAAATATGAATTTGCATTTACGAGTGCAAATATATTTTTACAGTTTTCTGCATGAATGAAAAATATTTGCATAATTTAAAAATATAGAATGATACGTATTCATATTTTAAATCAACAGCGCTTTTTTCGTTTTTTTTTTTTCAGAAAAAATCTCATTTTTAAATTCAAATATGACGTTCTTCGCACGATATAAACATGCAGAATAAACATATATTTTTCCATATTTCAACTTTGTAGAATATCAATTTATTTTTCATAAAATAGAGTGAATAATTCTATACTCGACTATTATTATATTTTTATTTCTGATGAAAGGCTTAATTTATCTACATATTTCATCAAAAATATTTTAAATAAAATATTATTTTTTATAAATAGATAATATTATTGTTATGACTTAAACTCGTAATATGCCGAACAAGTTTTACAAATTTCTCCTATTGTGACTTAAATTAAATTATATTTTCATATTTCTATTTGAATTAAATTTATATATATTATAAGAATAATATTATTAGTAATTTGACGAGATGCGATAAATCGAATATTCATACTTTTAAAATAGATTTGCATAGATGAATAATTAATTTTATAAATATCATAGTTTTGACTAAGAATAAGCAATTAATTATCATTTTATAACGATTATTATAATTGTACAAAGTCATTTACAATAATAATATAATGTGTAATTTTTCACATGAATAATTTATCTATGTTGATAGCAAGTAATAAGTTAGAAGGTGAAACAAAGTAACCGTTAATCGACGCTTAATTACCGCCGTTCGCCGACGTGCATTTAATAGTTAAAAGCGTATTAAAAAAAAAAAACAAGTAATAAAAAAATGTTCACAAAAGATAGTGGAAATAATAAAAAATGGGAAGGAATGCAGAGTTGAAGGAGGGGCACAAAAAAAAAGAGTTGGAAAAAAAAGAGAGTTCTTCGCATTTTCCCCGGATTTTCCTTTGTGAAATCTCGCCGGGATTAGGCGACGAGGCGCGCTCTTTCTTTCGCGATTTTCCTCGGAAATATTTCAGACCGGGAAAATTCGCGCTCCACTAACGAATAGATAGAATATTCGGGTTTTTTCTGCATTTTCGTCCGTCGCATGCGAGGAACGAAAGCCTTAATGCGGACAAATTACACGGCATTACCGAGCTTAAGTAGAAAAGCGAACAATATATCATTTATATGCGACGCTTACATGACAAATAAATAAATCAAAACATACAAACCCTTTTACATTATATATATATATATATATATATATATATATATATATAAACGTCTATTTATATTTTTCATGCAATATATAAATCGGTAATATTATTATTTATCCCTTTTGTACGCCTAAACTTTTCCCTGAAATTTTTTGGTATTGATTTGTTGTCAATAGATCAAAATTTTCATTCATATAGTATTAATTTTTTTTTCAAATATATATATATATATATATATATTATTTTTAATTAATTTATTTAAAAAATATATTTGTTATGATTTAATATGAAATTAGAAGTCAAAGCGTAAGAGTGATAATTCAAATATGTATGAAAATAAATTATAACTTAAAAACCGCAATAGATTTAATTTATAACTTCTTAAATTTTATGAGTATTATCTGGCGATTTATTATAGAAATAAAAATTAAATCTTTTTTGTATATATATATATATATATATATATATATGTGTGTGTGTGTGTGTGTGTGTGTGTGTGTGTGTATGAGTGTGTGTGTGTGTATATATATATATATAAAAGTTTAATTTTTTTATATAGAATCTTGATTTACTTGAAATCAAGTCATTAGCTGTATATTCAAATGACATATACTATTCATACTAAATAAATTAATATAAAATTGTATATTTTTAAAAGACATATTTAATATATATTTGATCACAAAATCATAATGTATATATATATATATATATATATATATATATATATATATATATATATATATATATATATATATATATATATGGTATATAATCATAAAATATTTTATTAAATTTAATATTTCAAATATAATTTATTTTAAAAGCTTAAAATTTAAAATTCTTGTATCATTTTATGAAAACGTTTCGAAAGAAAGAGAAACTCCAAATTCCAAATCTAGTCCTCTTGAGATCCCACAGTTTTGATATTCATCCCGGGTGAAATACGCGGCTTTAAACTGGTACTTTGTATGAACCCTACAGGGATTATTCAATTAATCTTACACACCTATACATATATATATATATAGTTTACGTTATTAAACACATACAATACGGCCCCGCTTGATAACGATGCGCTTTTCGATTCCGCACTCTTCATTAAAATCCTCTATTTAGAATAAAGTCGATTAAAATTATTATGTTTAATCATGAAAATTTCTCTATTTTAAATAATTAAATTAATTAATTAATTAATATTTTTTAATACTTACATATATGATTCAGTCGTTTGCTTTGTAAATTATATATATATATATATATATATATATATATATCGTTTATATTTTACCATGTCATATATTCAGTGCATAAAAGTTTCAAATATTTCACATTTCTCTTGAATATTTTATATCTAAAAAACTTGAAAAAATTTAAATTTACATTTTTTATTCAAACATAACTTTCATTTTAAACTATCTACACATAAAAATTGTAAAACGACCCACGCGATAATCTCGGGAAAAATTCACTTTACATAACATACAACATATCGCGAATTTAAATTCTGAAAAATCGTCTACATTTTCTACATTATTATTAAAAAAAAACAATATTATAAATCAGTTTTCTAATCAACTATTTTAAATAAATCAATTCATTAATTTTTAACACAAAAATACCTAAAATATTAACTATTAATTTAAATTCTTGCGTTTCGATAGATTAGCGTGGCCACACTGTACGCATTATATATATATATATATATATATATATATATATATATATACTATTTTGTTTCATTCTATAATATCCGTGTAGTCGTAGTTGTGTTGAATGCCTTGATGACTCTTTATAATCATTGTCAGTGCGGTGTATTGCTTTAATGTGCCTCCTACCCTCCCCCTTCCGCACCCCGCCTCCCCTCTCTTGTTGATGCTGCACGTCTAGCAATTATAAGGCTTTTCTTTATCGTGAAAACGTTTCAAAGCCTTCCATCCAAATTAATGTACTCCATTGTTGTGTCGTTTTTCAATTTGCATATACGTGTACGTTTAATCGTATGTCGAAATAATTTCGTATTATGTATCGTATTTTATTTTTCAGTAAATATATATATATATATATATATATATATATATATAAATATATTATGAGATGAATTTGATAATTAAAACATTTTGTTTTTAGGAAATTTCATATTGAAAAAATAAATTTTATATGTCTATCATGCGTTTTTTCACGTTTTAATTATCAACGTTCATTAAATGAATATGCAAATAGTTCATTAAATAATTGATATATTTTCAATTTGACTGCGTAAAACCGTCGACTATTATAAAATCGATCGTATAATAGTTATTTTAAAATCAAGGTCTTTCTTTTATAATTCACTTTTCTTTTCACGAATTCGAGACATCAGCTCTACGTCAAAACTTAAAATATTCTTTTCTGAAATTGTATTATATTTTATTTATATTTAAAATTAAATTACTATTTTTTAATTAATGAATATAATAGTATACTATAAAATAATTCAGTGATCAATTCTATTGAATTTGTAGACACTGATTTTGCTTTTATATAAAAAAATTTGATTTATATCCATATATTTATTAATTATGTTTCATATTCAAACATAAATATTTTGTTTAAATTAATATCATAATTACAATGGTAATTAAATAAAAACACGCGCTCTATTAAATGAAATGTATATAGAATAGCAAACTTCAATACGTCTACATTCAACAATAATTTTATTAAATAAAATTATAATAATTTCCATATTTTTTTTTACATTTCAATTTAATATCAAAGGTCGATATGGGTGTCTTAATTATTTTTTTTTTCTCCCACTCGATATAAAATATCGATACACGAGTGGATTTAGTGGCGCGGCACCTTTTCCCAGCTGACAATTAGGAAAATTGTCGATACATTAAGATGAAATCTTTCCCCGCGTTGAGCACTCAAATATTTCCCGAGGGTCCACCATTAAGAGCCAATAAATACTCGGTCCCTCGGGAGTGACGACATTTTTTTTTCCAATGGAAAACTCAAGGCCTTTACCTACGGATATTTTACCGTTTTCACGATTATTCAACAGAATTATACGCACATATATATATATATATATATATATATATATATATATATATATATATATATATATATATATAATATAAAAAAATCGTTCTTTTATAAAAAGAAAAAATATAGATGAGAGGTAAATAAAATTATAAAATTAAAAAAAAATACTATTCACATTTAAGGAAAATTAAAACGTTTTCACGATATAAATATTATTAATTTCATATATACAAAAATATTATTCGTTTAAATTGTAGATTGATAAAGTATTACATTGCTAACATATTTAATATTTTTTTTTGATATGATTAATAATACATATGTAGTTTATATATAATATTATAGTATTAGTCTAGATTTAAATATTCTTCTATAAAATACATTGTCTCGCACCATGTTTTCCAATTTTTCGGAAAATGCCGCATGCAAAACGCGGCTGATTGCCAAAAATTTTCCATTAGGTGTAATTTGGTGAACGCAGGTGTTTCAGGCTGAATGTTAAATTACGATACAAATTCACCAGCAGACGCTTTCGTTTTCATTTTAACTTGAAACGATGAGCAATCGGCCGAAAAAAAACCCCCGCTCCGGCTCATGCTAAAAACCGCCCCCGTATGCAAGAAATTAAATTCAAAATAAACGAAAAATAAAATCACAAATTAATATATCGTAATAGTTTATAAATATTTTTTTTTATCAAATTATTTTAATTTATATAAAGAGCATTGATAAGAACGTTAAAGCTTTGAAATGATGACTATACTTTATAAATATTTTTTTTTTTTTTTTTGTAAAAATAAAATATGGATTTATTCACATAATTATAAACTTGGATATTTTTATCTCATATAATGAATATAAAAAGCATAAAAGCAGAATTTTAAACATGACACAGTATTAATACTTAATAAAAAGGTTCAAGTACTCGTAAAACACAACGATAACAATAATAAAAGATATACACGTGTACATTAGGAAAAAATATCAAATTCAACCGCACCCTTTTGCGAATAGATATTGCGCATAATTACGCATGAAATGATAAAAAGAAAATACATAATACTAACCTCAATGCATATAGATATATAGAACGGATAATAAATAGCATAATTTTCGAATTAGCATGAAATATATACGTCGGTTTTTCCTGCTATATTCCCCGTAGGCAGTTTTTCCGTTCGCGAAACAGATGTTCGACGACGGGCGGTTTTTCCGCCATTAATAGACTCGATCTCGTATTTCCCATGACGACAATAAAAATTCGCATCTCTTTTTCTATTTACGAATCGTGAAAAATCTTTTGTGGCTTCGGGTCCGGTGAGATTTTTCAGAATTTTCCGCGGCGTTCGAATCGAGAACGTGGGAAAACGGTCACGTTTTTCATCGTTCCATTTTTGCGATCGTTGCACTTTGTTTTCAATGGAAACGAGCGAGTGAAAAAGCTTATCGTGATCTCTTCTGTATTATCGTATGGCACTTTGTAATGTCGATAGTGGTATGAAATTTGTCTACTGGCAATGGTTTTTTTTTTTTATTGTTTTTACGGTGGCTTTCTTCTCTATTTTCGTGTTTCCGAATCGGAATCGTTTATATTCATGGTTTTTCGAATTTTCATATCGAAAAACAATATTATGTTCCAGTATTACTTTTATGAATCCGCGTTGTATCGTACATTTTTTTTGTTGTTGTTATGGATATATTATTGACGAAAAATATCGCTTGATTCCAATTTGAGCTTTAGTTGTATTATTTTATAAAATATTCTATTTTTTTAAATCATTTAATCATTATATATTAAAATTAAAAAAAATAAAATATCAAAATTAATCAAATTTTGGTTAATTTACGTTTCATCTTGATTTTTATAATTTTGTTACACATTATATTAGAATTTATTTAGCAGCAAAATTTTGATTCGATCTATCTTTATAATTTTCCAGCATCATGCATTTTTATAAATATAATTAGTAAAATAGCAAATCAAATCCATGTTCCTTTATAAATCTTAAATGAAAAAAAAATTAATACTACTACGTTTTTTAAATTATATTTTCAATATTTCTGTCATAAAATTGATGTATTTAATAATGTAAAATTTAATCTAAAATCGAAACGATTTCAGCTGAAATAAAAATCGATAGTTCCGCATCTTTTTAACATTCTCATAGGGCAATTACATAAAAATTCATGCACAATAATCCAGAATACTGAAAAGTATATTATTTTAATATTTACAAAATTTTTATTCTAGATAACATTCATCTATAAAATATTATTTTTATTAAAACATAAATAAATATAACATAACGCTACTGAGAATAATTCAAAACGATTTAATTAAATATTGTCCGACAAAAACTCAAATTACACGGAAATGTCCTTTAATTTAATTTCGCATATAAATTGTTTAATTTTATAATTCGCTTTGAGGCTAATTACGTGGTTAATTATCGAAGCTATTTATACAAAGGATTCATCTCGTATACAACGAACAATAAATACACGTATCGTACACAAATAAATCGTATAATATATTAATCGAATATATTGTAAATATATTTTATTAATTTAAAAATAATTATATATGATATTTTCGTTTAATCACAGTATAATAGATTTTGATATAATTGATTTAAAAATAATGAGAAAAAAAAAACATGTTTTAAAATTCATGAAATATTATACCTTCGGAAGACCAATATCGCACATAACCAACGCAAAGGGCATAGTAGTGAGATTTCCTCTTGTCCCTTACACTTAACCCACGTCAAAATTTACCCTTCAAACGTCATCACCATAATTTTTCCCTCCGTTTGAAATGTGTGAAACGTACGTTCCATATATTGAAACTTCTCCACCTCCGAACCCCGTTTTACGTGAATTCTCACCCTTAAACCGCCCCTCATTCCCTTCACTTCGTCCCCATTGGTGAGTGTCCCTGCCGGTACTCTTGAATCTTTCCCGTCGAAGGCTCTATTGTCTCGCGAATTACCATTGTATATATGAAAAGAGACGTTCGGTCTTTGAAATTCGCACGCTCCTTCACGTTTTTTCACGTAACGCAATATAATATTTCATGGTGTAAAAGGAAATTGAAAAAAAAAGAAAGAAAGAAATAATTAATTTTATTTCGACTTCCGCTTCGTGTCTGTGTGTGTGTATGTATGGCGGGTTAATAATATTTCGTAATTGAAATTCCACAACGTGCACTAAAATTACACGTCGTCAGCATTTAAAAAATGCATTCTGTAATAAGCGCATGTTGGTAAAGTGGAATTTCGCCATTTTCTTTTTCGAATTATTATTTAATAACATTTTCACATTTAATCCCTTATATTATATATATATTTGTAATAAAAATAATTTGCCATTTTAATAACCAATATATGTTTCAAAATTTTATTCCATCTTTATAAATGTTCTAAAGAAGTTATTATTGTAAATATATATATATATATATATATATATATATATATATAGAACGACATATTTCTGTATATAAAAAGTATCGACATAAAATAACGTATGAATATTACTGATTTAATTTTTCAATCAAAAATATATCAAAATCACAATAGCTTTAATGATATTAAAATATCAATTCTAAATTATTATTCTCTAATTTATTTATTAAAATATTAAATTATTGACATTTAAATACCGTATATATAGTTTTTTTGAAGTATATAATTTTATCTAACAAATATATATGGACTTACATAACTTGAACTTAACAACAAAAATAACAGCATTATTTATTTTTAAACCTGTTATATTTCATTTTTTAGTATATATATATATAAATATATATATATATATATATATATATGTATTTTTTATTATTATTACATTCAACCCTCTAATATATTAACAGTTATGTATGTCATGTATGGTCTATGCGCGGTCCATGTTTTCTCCATCGGTTTCAGGCCATGAATCATAACCCTCTGTCTTAATTAATCATTGTCCGGGCATCGTAACCAACAACATGGTAGGGTTGAGAAATAAGGGTCAATCACACGTAAAGGTCCAGAATATTGTCGCAAAGGGAGTACGCAATAGTACTTGTGTAAACTTGAACCGATTCCGCTTCAGTCATCTCCTAGGAAAATAAATGTATAGTTGTTACATGTAGTTTCAATGGATTGACGACTATTGTTTGACGGGAAACAAAGGTTGTTTCAGATTATATAATGATGTTTTTCAGACTAACAATACGCTATTATAGTATTATTGAAGACTTTATATATATTTATTTTTATTGATTTTATATATATATATATATATATATTTCTATATGTACAATTTAATTTATCAAATATAAATATAGTATCAATTTATATTTTAATTTGATTAATATATAAATCATTCAAATATACGTCTATCTTCTATATATTATTGAAAAATATTCATTTTAATTTTATTTTATATTTTAAATCTGAAAATTTGTACCTTTTAAAAGACGAGCAAAATTTAAATAGTCGATCAAATTTGTCTCAAATCTCAAGTGATTTTTGATTAATAATTACGATGTTTTTAAATAAGAATAAAATATATTATGAATCAAAGTATATTTTTTTATAAAAAAATATATTAAACAGAGTAACTCGAGTTTTGACGTTTGAATTAAAAAATGACACCAATTTTTCTTTTATCTCGCCAATTTTTTTACAGAATGTTCTCTTTGTGCCAAAAATCATATGAATACGAGAATAAAATATAATTTTACAATCAGCATATATATATATATATTTTAGTCTAAAATTAAATGTAAAATATACGCTATAAATTTTTATTTTATATTTAGAAGTTGAGTTTAAATATTGAAATTCAACCTCGCAGACAAATAAATCAATATTTATATTAAAATATTAGTTTTACAAATGATTTATTTTAATCTTAATATAATATAATATAATATATAAATATATATTTTTTATTATTATTAATAAATATAATGATAAATAAAAATTATTCATACTATACAAGAAAATTATATGAGAAATTGGGAAAATGCACTCGGTTAGCGTAATTTAAACATTATTATTGGTAAAGGAAGGGGGGGAGGAATGGGATCATTGATGTAGGATTCATTAATTTCGATTAAATCGGTCGTTCTCAAAATGCGCCCGTAGACCGTGTTTGTCGTCGACCACAGTTCCCCAATTACGGTTCGGTAACCGAGCTCGCGTTTTCCACTCGATTTTCGCTTCGTTTGTTTGATCACCACAATTGGCATCGTTTTCCAATGAGATAGAACAAACCGGACGGGAGGGGGGGGGAGTGGTAGGATGGGGGAAAATGTGTGTGGGGGTGGGAAGAAGAAGGGAAAAGCCTATATGGGCGGTGAAAATTTAACAAATTTTCCTACCCCTCCCCAATCAACCTCAATTTCGTCTCCACCATTCGAATATCATGCAAATTAATTTCCTTGCTTCCGTTATAATGAAACGGACGAACGAACGATGCGATATGCGTGACTATTTTTTTTTTTGTATTCGGTACCCCTCGTTTATTTTTTTTATTTCAATAAAAAAAAAAACAAACGAATGAATCGTGTTTGAGCCGTCGTAATGATAATATAATTTTTTTTAATGGAAATATTTGTATTTTATGCGAGGATTTTCATCAATTGGGTCATCTGGTCGATTGAATATTTTTTTTTAAATATATATTTTTATGGTATCATTTTTTTTTAATTATAATTCTATTTGATATTCTTATTTATATAAAATAATATGCATTTTTTTTTCAATTTAGATATTCTAAACAATTTATATGTATAAATTGAAGTATATTATATTTAATAAATATATAAATATGCGAGAAAAAAATAATTATAATTTTATTTATCTGATGTAATATTTTTTTTGACTACATTTTAACATATAAATCCTAGAATGCTTATAATTTTCCCCGATCATATCAATATTTTTATACCAAATGTTATCTTTTTCTACCAAATATCCCTAAAAAACAGTCGTACTTTTAAAAATCTTCTTATTTAATCAAAAAATCAATTAAAAAATATTTCGTAAGAAAAATTTTATTTTAATTATAGTTTTAAGCACTGTTTGCAACTATAATATATAATGAACTATTATTAAAATATTTTATAATAACTTTTGATTACGTACACAACAATTTTCATTATGAATTGAACAAGAATTTTAGAAAATTTACATCGAATGCAATATATTAAAAACGCGAAATCGACTATAAATAAGTGAAATAATTATATATATATATATATATATATATATACACTGAACCAAACTCCGAATAGCACTAATAAAGTTTCGTGAACAAAGTTTGGGAAGCGCTGATTTAAAACACCCTCTTCAGAATAGCGTGATCCGTTTTAAACTTTCCGGTTAATTGGAATTGAGTTATCCATAAAAGGCAACATATCTAGTTCTGAAGTCACAGTCACAGGTCTATAATTGACAAAAGATCCAACAGGATGACATTATATTTCAAACTGTAAATTAATTTCAGACTATAACCGAGTATCCTGTCGCGTGAAAAGCACATTCTGATTTACACACACACACACACACATAATTATATATGAACTTTCACATAGCATAGTTCAAAGAAGTATGAAGACCATTGTTAAAGCGTCGTGTGAGGATAGGACTCCATTAGTGGAGACCGTTTGAAATTCAAAGGAAATTACGCGGGGCAGTTGAAATTTAGCAAATTTCCTGTTTTGGTTTTGATTCGGGATTTAGCGGGAGGAGTTTTCAGGAAACTGGCGACGACGCCCCTTTGAACCATTTTCCGACCAACATGGTGGCCGGTGTCGCGTTAAAAATTAATTTTCCCGCATTTCCCCGATAGTGTAGAACAGAAAGAAAAAATATTATAATAATCACACCGGAATACGAACGCGTTTATTTGCATACGTATTTATATATATTTTTTTAATTCGTTTAATTTAAATAATATATATATATATATATATATATATATATATATATATATTAAAATCTTATGCAATTTTAAGTGAACAAAATGTTTCGCATGTTCAATTAGAGTGAATTTGAAACGATATTAACAATCTGATATATTTTCATATAATACAATAGAATGTTATACAATGAACCCTCGTATAATTCACTTTCCTATTCAAACGTGCTATACAAGGGTTCACTGTGTCACATACATATAAAAATTTGTTTCATTTTCATAGAATGTAAGAAATTCCTTTATACGACGATTCAAAGTACTTTTTAATTTGTTATTATTCATAGTAATTATTAAATTAATCTAAAATATCATATTTATATAGAATTATATGCGATCAAATCAAAAATTATATTTTATGGAATATATCAGTTTTTCAATACAAATTTCATATTGACTAAAAAAAGCTTTCTTTTTTTCAACAGCAATCTCTCTTTAATATTTCCTATCTCTGATTATTTTTTTATTAAATCTTTTCAATCGGATAAAAATTCAAAAACCTTTCTTAAATTTAATACACTCTAATACACATATAAAAAATATTATTATTGCACTTGAGACGTTTCACAGTGGTTTTGGCGATTTTTTTACTACTAACATAAAATTAATATGTATAAAATTTTAATATTTTATATATATTTTCTGTAGTGGTTTTATATAGAATATATAAATTTATTGAACAAATTTCTAAAGTTAAAGATATCAATTTTCACCACTATTTCAGATTTTTTCTTCAAAAACAGTATATTGAAAGATATACTGATCTACACTATCGTTTTATCATTCCATTTTTATATGAATTAAAAAAATTAACTTTAGTAATCCTTCTACAAAGATTGTCAAGTTTGAACTGGAAATATTCAAAGTTTCAATGTAGAAAATACTTTATAATGTCGAAAATTATTTAACATCTATTATATTTGAAAGAGTGCCATTTTATACTTCACAATATTATACAGAAAAAGTTTAAGAATTCGTTACAATAAATAAATAATATATATATAGAAAAAAATAAAATAATTATAAAAATTAATCTGATATCAGTATTCATCCAAACAGTTCGCGTTTAGACATTTAAAAATTAAAGTTCAAGCAAAAAAACACCAAAGGTTATCCTATAAAAAATATACAACCCCGTATATAACATATACGTATATAATATATAAGGGATATATATATATATATATATATACATTTTTCTGTAAGTCTGTTTGTGTGTTGTACGTGATATATGCGCATAAGGATGAAATTGCGCCCGAGCAAAAGACGAGAGCCTGTTCACTTCACACCTTTATCTACGGACTATTGAGCTTTTGCCTCACTCGCCCTTTACGTTCACCGCGAATTAATAAGGGATGAAATCTACGCCGAGTTCGATATGTACCCCCCGGGGGGTCCTTCGACTTTAAATCTCTTTAAAAGACCCTAGGCTCGCCGACGTGTACCACTTCACCTATATAAATTGACATATATATATATATATATATATATATATATATATATATATATATATATATATATATATATATATATATATAAATAATATATTTTATATGATTTACTTTTATATAGTTTATACTTATTATAAATAAATGATAGAATTTTGACACGCATCTCTAATATGATTAAATGTCGTTCGATTAATCATTTGCACTCGAGTGGTGATGTTTGGTCACCGTTTGCATTAATACGAAAACTCAATTTGCAGCAATAACTATTTATGTTAATTTATTTGTAGCATTTTTTTACATTATTTCTATATAATATTATTATGTGAAAAAATGATAACCTTTTAAATAAAGATAACCACAAACCAGACTACATTTTCGGCATTGAAACAATGAATTTTTTAGTTCAAATTTGGTAATCGTGGTAGAAGAATTACTAATGTTAAAATTTTCAATTCTTATAAAAATGGAGCATTAAAACGATTGTTTTCTAAGAAAATTTGTGAAATAGTAATAAAAACTTTTTTTGTTGGTTTAGAATTTTTTTCAATAAACTCATATATTCTATATAAACCATTAAACAGCAAAGAATATAAAAAAATATAAAGGATTATTTGTATATGTAATAATTTTAAGTTGGTGATATTTTATTAAAAAAAAATAAGCTTTAACGACATTTAACAGTTTCTTCTGTCACGATCTGAACTTTAACCGTTTCTTTTTAGTCGCATGTAACTTTCAAACGTGTGATGTAATGTCATTCCTACACGAGCGACCGCTCTACCGCAACTTGGGGTTTTTCAACCCCAATATATCTCGAATTCCGTGTAAGTGTTAGGGGTCGAAAATGGGGAGTGAGGGCGGGGGTTGAAAGGGGGTTTCGGAAGGTTCGGTGGTTGGACAGCACACGCAGATAACGGTTGATGCTTGCTAATGTAAACGGCGACCCGCCGTTAAGCGAGCGGTTTTTCTGCGTCGTTGCCGCTCTTTTTCCCGGCGATTTTTCCCGACGGCCGTGAAAAATCCGGAAAAGCGCGCCAGCATCAAAACTCTTTTTGCCGATTGGTCTTTTTCTTTCTCGGTTAGATTTAACTCTTCTAGATTGTGCACGGTGATTTTTTTTTCTAACCGTATATATATATATATATATATATATATATATATATATATATATATAATATGTATAAAAAAAAATGCTTCGCCATATGTTCTTATAGATAACATTTTAGATCGCCACAGAAAAATTTCCATATATAAATTTTCATGAAATTCAACATCATATATAATACCAATTTTATTTTTAATTATATAACATTCCAAAATATTTTATATATTTTATTTAATTTGATTTTAATTATGTACTATATAAATATATTAATATATAATAAATTTATACCATTAATTTATACGAATATAAATCTTAATAAAATATACAAATATAATTGCGTTAATGCTATATAATAATAATTTAAAACATTGTCATTTTTCAATAATAAATATTAAAATAAAATACAACATTATTTAATTATTCAATTGAAACAAACTTTTCAACCGCGAAATATTATAAATCTCATGATTTATTATGAAATAAATTAGAATATTGACCATTTAAAATATATTTTTATACGATGCTGAATCATTATTAATATATATATTATTTTTATTTATAATATAATGTGTCGATAATTGTAATATAACTAATAATTAAACCTTTCGATTTCGATTATAATAAATATAAATTTATATAGACGATTGAACGAAAAATGAATAAGAATAAAATATGTTTAATTAAAATTCTCTAAGACTGTAAAACGTGTCGCGTCTTCATTTATATGTAAATTTTGCGGCTACAACATATTATAGACACACACACACACACACACACACATATATATATATATATATATATATATATAAGGCAAGGCACATATTTTCCATTTCCACGTATTTGACGTAAACGCCGTCGTATTTTTTACGTAGCAATTTACGCAACGTCAATTTTCTCTAACACGTATATAACGTAAATAAATAATTGAGAGACACTTTTTGTGCGACGAAAGAAAAAATAATTTTATTATATATATAGAAAAATATCGTTTTAAAAATGATTATTTTTATTATATGCATTGTATACGAATGTTATTTTACAATAATATTTTACGAGCGTTTTCCTAAAATAAAAACATCTAGATATCGTATATCGAATAATTTATATTATTTTAGAACTCAAAAAAATTGTCAGCTTTGAAAAATATTTTCATATCATCTATTTAATTGTTATTGTTATTATTTCATATTATTTTTGTATCTTGAAATATTTTAAATACATTTTTATTTAGAAGTATATGCAAAAAAATGATTACACATTTCTTTATAAATTCATGTCTGATATTTTTCATGTACAATTCAATAATTATTTTTAATGAGTATATAAAGAATTTTATGTATGAAATAATTATGATTTTTCTTTTATACTTTGTACTAAATTATAAATAAAATATTTTCAGCATATATATTCTATTCAATATAATACAAATCAACATCAATAGTAATATATGTATTTAGAGCCAATTCGGTATATATTTTAACATTAATATCATAGCTCATATAATATTCTGAGTTATGCAAAAGATTCTTTTGACTCGTATCAAACAATACTTTTTTATATATTTTATTATTCATATATATATATATATATATATATATATATATATATATATATATATCATCAAAATATAGAGAGATATAGAAAAGAAATTCATTTTATTCTTTTCCAGATGCGTACAGATATATATATATATATATATATTCATTTTTTGCTCGGAAGACGAGAATCTCGCGTTTAATTAATTCGATTTAAATTTCATCTTCGAACGGAAAATAATACGCTTTATTTCTCTCATCATCAATTTTTTCCATTATTTTGCTTTATATATATATATATATATATATATATATATATATATATATATATTCTCATCTATCGCATCGATACCCAGGCTGCGAGTTAAATCAAGTTAAAGTGCGCTCCCCTGCAGTACAATTTACTTTCTATATACGAGAAACCATTTACCGTGCGATGTGTAAATTCAATCAATGGGGTGCAAAGAGCGTTCGTCCAAACCACCCTTAAAAACCACCACTTCGACATCTCCGAACAAGAAGACTTTCCAGCAGCACTTCAGTTTATCTTCGACGGCCCTTCCTAGACTAGAATTTAACACCCCTGGACGTCTTTTTCATCCCTCAAACCACCTTACCAGTAACAAACAACCCTCTTCATCCCCGAATGCAGAAGCAGACTAAATCATTAAACTCTGTTCTACAGAAACGGTTTCCTGTCTAGTACCAAAGATTCGAATCCAAAATAAGGGTGTATTGCGGGCAACTGGCCCAATTTTGAATCGTGTAAAATCATCCCCCAACGGCAACTTTATTATTATTAAATTTCTGCTCTTGTTCGAGATACTTTGTATCTTTTTCTTTTTATTTTTTGTCCAGTCTAAGCGTTCTAGGATTTCATAGAAAGTTTTAATTGTGTTCCTGTCCCGTTTCCATGTTTCTACTTCACCCTTCTTTCTAATTCTGCGATTCGTGGTACGAACTTTGTATATTTAGTTAAGAAATCATTTTTTGTTCTTAACATATTTATATTTTATTGTATAAACTTTGTTTCTATATCGAACAAGAACAAGTTATTTGCGAAATAAACATTTTTTTACAACATTATTTATTTGATTAAATTTCATACTTTCGATTTTTGTTAACATTATCTACATTTTTTATACAAATTCTTATTGTTTACAATCCTATCTAAATATAAAACATATATATTTTATGCAATAATTTTTTTTCAATCTATATATATTATGATATAGTATGATGAATGATAAACTTTTATGTGTCTAGTTTTAGATTTATCAATTTGAAAATATTTTTTTTACCTAAAAAATCTTATCATAAATATATATTAAAAATAATATTTAATACACATTTTTACTTAAAAATTTTAAACTCTAGTTAATCGAATAATATGACAGAAATACTTAAAAAAAAATCTTTAATATTATGGAATAAATTATTTTATATTATAAAACATAGATTATTCAATTTATATTATTAACTAAATATTTACCGTATTATATTATATATAAAATTATTAAAAACGTTCTCCAATAATTTTAATATAAAATGAAGCATTTGATATATTTATACGCATAATATTTTTGACATTATAATAATTAAGCTTTTTAAAATATAATCACTTTTACTATCATTTAATTCATAATTATAATATTAAATATACATTCATTCCGTCAATTAACATTAATCAAATATAAAAATATGTTAAAAATGTTATGACGGGAACATTTTTTTTTATCAATATTATATATTTTAAAATAATCCTTACTTAACATTATTATAGACTTTTATTATAGCGATATAAATACGCATTATAAGAAGCCTTTTACATATATATATATGTATATATATATATATATATATATATATATATATATATATATATATATAACGCACCTCCGTTTTAATAATTGCGGTAAAACGGCGAAATAATATAATTAAATGCGATCCCTTCACAGCTCATGATGAATATTAATGACCATGTTGGATTAATTAACTTAGTTTAGTCGCAGTAATAATCTTAACCGCGCTATCTAGGCGTGTATTGTGTGTACTAACATTTCAATTTATTCATAATTCACTAATATTTTACACGTATAAAAATAATAAAATTATAAAAAATATATATATAACATTCAAATATAAACGATAACGCAATATGTAATTGAATTAATTTAATGGAAATAAACGATTTCGATTTATATATATATATATATATATATATATATATATATATATATATATATATATATATATATATACGCGTGCATGTGTGTGTGATGCTGTGAAAATTTACATATTTCCACTTTTGTAAATAGAGTTTATACGGAAAGGAAATGAAATAAATCTTTGTCTTTTCCCTCATTGACATGCGGATGGTTTTCCGCGTAATCTTCTCGAACGGAGAAGAAAAAAGCTTTTCCGATAAGACAGATTATGCTGATTGCTTGTCTTACCACTAGAATCTCGTATCGGTTGATTTTTCCTAAATACCTATTTTATTTCATCCCTTATTATCGCTAAATATCTAACGCCATCGTATATTAAATGAATAACAAAAAATATTATAATATAATATATGTATATGCGATAAAAATAATTAATAAACTCTTTCGACGGATATAAATTTTCTAACTGAATGCACTTGTTAGTGAAATTGAAAGTTGATAGGAAGTAGAACTGACTTTGTGGGTGGAAAAGTTTTGAACTCAGGGGTTGCAGCATCCCTAGTAGAAAAGCTCGCTTTCTTGCTACGTCAATTAACTAAATAATACAGAAAAAGAAACGTTCTTCTTCTTCCGTCTGCGTCTGAATCGCACACACACACACATATATATATATATATATATATATATATATATGTGGAAAATATAGCTTTTATTTTAAGTACATTTTCTTGCTTTTCCCATGGTGTTAAAAGTGGCGATGCATGCGATGGTCGTTACGAAGGCACATTTTGATTTTTCACGCCATTTTCCACGCCGCAGAAATCCTCGGTAATGCAAGAAAGTCTATTGCACTTATCCTTTTAAATTTTATGAACGTGATTTGACACGAAACGTGCTCGAAATGTTTTCATGGCGTACGAGAATAAAATAGATTTTTAGCTGACTTCTTCTCGTGATGTAAATTTCATTTACTTACAAGAGGGTTGCATTTTTTTATATATATAAAACGATACATATATTTAATTCCGTAGAACCTGTTCTTTTTCTAATATGAATATACTTATTCTGCATATTTTTATCATAGAATCATATAAATTATTATATATTCATAAATTATCTATATATTAATTTCATAAATATTGATAAATAATTTAATTTAATTTCAATTCTTTTATAAATAATGTTATAATTTAAAAAATATTAAATTAAATCATCAACAAATTATATACAAAAAAAAATAAGAAAATATTTTCATTATTAATATATATATATATAACATTTCTTATATAAAATTTACATGTTAAAATACTGTTATTTAATATTAGAAAACATCCAAAATAAATAAATTTTTAAACTTCATTTGAAATATTTTTTTTTCTTTCAAAAATATTTAATTTATTATTTTTAAAATTGCAATTGTTAAAAGATTTAATTTTAATATTTTTTTATTTATATAAAAAAACGTACTCTTCTATATTTTCATGTTTAAATTTATATTTAAAAATTTCACAAATTTATTTATATTATAAATAATCAAAAATTATCTCTCAGATATTTTTAATATAAAACATAAAAAGAAATATACGATAGGCATATAATCGAATGCAATGTGTAAAATTATAAATTTTTCCATATATGAAAAATTCCAATCGAAATAAAAATATCCATAAGAATATGCACAACACATTTTAAAATTCAACATGAAAATCATTTTCGCATTAACTGACTGCTTAAAAAGTCAAAAAAAAAATACGTCTCGACATATCGACATTTTCGCGATTTTTACACCGTTTTTCGCGATATCGAATTTTCCTCATGTGCATATATGAATATATATATATATATATATATATATATATATATATATATATATAACAATGAAAAATAAAAGAAAAACGTCCAACGTTGTACGTGTGCATCTCTTGAGCGTGCCATTCTTGAGCGTGTCTTGAGTTAGCTGGGGAGGTTCTTGAGTATGCGGAAGCCCTCTTCTTCCTGTCGGGTAGTAATTTCTAACGGAAATGCGCATGCGCGTCCCTTTAGCTTCCGGTATTAGACTTCGGGGTGGAAGGGAAAAGACACCAGTGCCGGCCAGACCGCGACGCCGGACACACACCCCTACCGATCACTATTGAACCCCACGAGGTTTCCCTTGTTTTTCCGGACTATCTTTCTATATATAATTCTACTATATATATTTTTATATACATATATATATATACATTGTATCTGTACAATTTCAAAAATCTATTCTTGATATCTATTACAACAACATTATTCTATCTTGAACATTCTATATAAATTTCACAGCTTTGAAATTTTTTTCTATATATCGAAAAAAATAATAATTGATCACTATACACATTTTTATTACATTTAAATATACGCGTTAATATGAACACTATCAAAATTTTCCGAACACTTTCATAGACTTGTTATTTGCTATTATTATTATTATTATGTAAAATGTACGTTTTTTTCCAAATTTTCCGGTATGTCTCTCTCTCTTTCTGACTGTCTAACTCTGTCTCTTTCCCTCTGTATATGTTGTCGCCATCTCTCTCACACATTTCCTATGTCTATCTCTCTCTCTCTGTCGCTTTTGTGTGTACATAGTAAAAACTTTTTGAAGCTTCCGAGCGAAAGTCGATCAAAGTTTTCTCCTTTTGATCGAACTTCGTTCGTGACGCATCGTATTTTCATACGCATGTACAGTATGTTCACAAAAAATATATATAATATATTCTTTTTTATTATTGTGTACCGTTTTATATTCGTAATAATATTTTTTTATCGTATTCAACATCACCGTATAAATTTCCCATATAACGAATCGATCGTTTATATCTAATTTATAATATATATATATATCGAAATTTACATTTTTTAAACATGCTGTAAATCATTATTTTTATACATGTACACATTTTTTAATTTTTCGATTATATAATATAACGGGAAAAAAAAGTTTATTTCCAAATACAATACAAGTCTGTGGAGGGCGATGTCGTTTCTTTAATTAACAAAAATAAACACCGGAAAAGCAAAAGGACACCGTTTTTCATCTAAAGTTTTTCTCCTTTGTTCACAGAATAATGTAGCTGACGATTCGTAATCCTATCGATTGAATCATTATTATTATTATCTATTATTAAAGTATATATATAATATATATATAAAGCAATAAAATTTAACATTTTCGAAAGTTATGTCCATTTTAATATTGCCCTTATGAATTAAAAACTTTATTATTATACATTTTAATATACACACGTCCTCGATTTAATCGATATTATATTGTATAACAAGATAAATATATATATATATATATATATTTAAATATTTTTCAATTAATTGGTGCTATTGACATTTTTAAAATTTTAACTAGGAATCCACTTATTTTTTTATAAAAAATAACAATTAAAATTTCGCGACGATATATATATTTATATATATATAACAAATAAATATATATATATACATATAAAATATTACATAAAATTTAACTGGAATAAAAAACCGTACGTGACAAGCGCTTCTTAAAAAAAACCCCCCGAACAAGACATGAATATATTGGGTATGTTTTAATATAATGCAATTTAATATCCATATATATTCACCCTTATTATTATTATTATTATTATTTTCGTCTTAGCCTTAGTTTTTTCAGCTTTATTTTTTTTTTCATTAAACACTCGATCTGTATGATTTACTTCACGTCATTTTCCTTCATATTTTCAACACTACTAGCACCGCTTCATCCATAATTCATTGCACGTCTAAACTTTGACCTGAACTCATCTATTATATAATATATACATATTTTTTTTCTTCATATCTTATTTATGATAATATATTCTTTTTAAATGTGTGTGTGCGTGTGTGTGTACGTGATTACAGTGCTCGGTTCACACTGTTTGGCTTCACTATTTTATATATCTGCAATGCGCTAAGAGTTTTGCGTTATGTTTGCGAGGGAAATGAATGTTTCATTTACATTTATCTATACAAATATCGTATATAGGCAGTCATTCGCAACCTTGTTAAACGATATATACGCTAAATAATATCCCTGATTATTATTATTATTGTAACAAATGTTAATTAATTACGATTCGCACAATAACGCTCGCTTTTCGATTGTACATTTCTAATTGATTAGCATGAATAGTGAATATTTTTGCTTTTCTTTACTTTCACATATTATTATTATCACGTATAAATTGAATATTTTTTTTTATAACGTAGCAATTGAATCGTCATCGCTTTAAATAGTTGTAATTTTTGCTTGTATATTTAACGTTTAATTAACGCGTACTTTATATTTGTTTCAGGTGAGTGATTGAAAATTTTACATCCGCTTCAACGTTTCGCCTGTATTTGGTGAGAATTATTATTTTTTTTATATGCAATATTGATAATATATTTTTAATAGAATTTATTTTATTATTATCATTATAAATTTAATATAAAAATATATGATATTTTTTTATTTGACAAAATATATATTAAAAAAATTAACGATAGTTTTCCATAGAATTCAAACTAAATGATATTACGCGTTTTAAAATAGAATAAAATGACTAGATATTTATAAAAATCAAGAATTTATTAATACAAATATATTGCCATTAAAAATATAGTTAAAAAAATCAAATGTTTCATTTTATTTATATCAATATATTTGCTGTTAATGTCGATCTGTTATATAAAGAATTGGTAACTTATGAACGTGAAAAATCCTCGGCTTAAAAATGAAACGTCGAACGGAAAACTCTCCGTTAAAGTGGGAAAATGCATGTGGATGCATTCGTTAACCCCATTATAACGACCGCTATATTGGCCAAGAGCCAGCGCTTCTCAAATGTGCTTTACACGCCAACAAGAATTCTGAAAAGAGGAAATTAAAAAAATAATAAAACTGATCGTTACTAGAAGAAAATCGTTCCAAAAATATAATTTTAATTTTAATTTTAAAATATTCAAAAAAAAATATGAATATATATATTTTGATCTTAATTAACGATAGCACAGTGGAGGGTTAAAAAGCGATCGTTTTAATTTCGTATATATATATAATAGAATAGTGCATAAAATGGGGCTCGGTTTGAATACAATTTCAATATCGGAAATTAAATCTGAGGTTCGTTATTATATAATATTCTACAAACAGTATAAATTTGTAGTTTTTGATTTTTTTACGCACAATAATATATTCAAAAAAAATATATTTATTAAATTCTAATCGTATTTAAAAATAAATTTCGTTTAATTGTTTTATACAAATATAATATTTTTTTTTCATAACGTGTCATTAAAATACCAATTTTTTGTTAATTATAATAAATTGTACGGTTGACTTATTTACGTGTAAATGCAAATTTGGAACATGATTCATAAAAACGAATTAATAAATTTTAAAATTAGTAATTCTCGCGTGACTCATGTAATTTTATTCTATGACAATTCTATTTAGAAACAATGAATTTTTCATTATAAACATCGCTCGTTTGTTTCATTGATAACACAACTTGAAAATCGATAATATTTTTCTCGCTAATAATAATATAAGATTATAATAGACGATTCCGGTAATTGCTTACTTGAGTAAAAAAAATGATTTAATTATCGTTCGCTCGATATAAACGAAGGTTAATAAATAAATACCTTAACTGCAATCGTTTTTAAACTTGATTTTAACCTAATTGAGATTTATGTTGCGAATTTAACACGTAAATAACTAAATACCATTTACGCTTATATCTTAATTTAAGAACGAAATAATTCAATATATATGTATATATATTTAAATTTCTTAATTTACAATCTAACCCTGACTTTAGATTTATATTTATTTTTTAACATTACAGAAAAACTTATTTTCGATTAGGCGATTCACGATTTTGATTACAAGTTTAATCGCCAGTTTTATTAACTTAATTACAAATTCAATAGATTAATCTAAACTTATTTTTTTCAAATATCCATATAACAAATTAAATAAATAAAATCAATACTAATGATAATAGCTAGTTATTAGAAACATTTTTTTTTATTAACATGTAAATACGATTCATTCACTGATATTATTTGAAATTTCAAATTATATAAATTTAATATTATTATATTATATATGTATTATTTTTGTTAATTTTAATATAATACAAAAATTTTATTTCAATGTTAAATTTGTGTATCTTGACTATTATATTTTTAACTTGCACAATATTTTATATTTCTAATTTATATTTTATATATTAAATAATGATATATAACTACTTCTTACATTTTATAATACGAATCATTCAAAATACGAAAATTTTCATAGTAATGTAATTTTTTATTTTGAACCGTTTATCCGCAATTTTTCGCGATACATATATACGATCTAAAAAATAAAATATAAAATATATATATATATAATAGGGGGGTTCTGAAGACGATGACGAGGAATAAATAAGGAACGGTCGTGTGTGACGATATGTCGGTAATTCGGCGGAACGTTCGTCCAATGAATACCAATTCGTACGGTAATTTGAAACGCCCGAGAAAACGCATTTATACTTGTGCGCAACCCTCTTCTGCGAAAATTGAAGGACGTATAAGGGATGAGACGGGGTGAATTTGGTGGGAAAAAAAAACGATAAATATATATATGTGTGTGTATGTACATATATATATATATATATATACACACAATTGGAATGTGGAAATAAGATATACCCCGGGTAATAAAATAAACAAATACCGCACGAGAACCGAGTGTCTCATACGACGTCGACTGACGGATGTCTACGCGGCTTTATATAAGGCGAGGCGTCGTATTCATCGTATAGATTCGATGTACGTCCAATTCTAGGAATATTGAATGTGTTTGTTCTGTGAAAAAAAAATTTTTTTTTACATGGATGTGAATTCGGATATCGTCATATTTTTTTTTTTTTTTTTGGGGGGGTGGGTGTAGTTCAAATATCGTGAATGTTTTAAATTCCAATTTTTTATCCTCTCGTTCTCGTGGACGTATTGGAATATTTTATGATATATGATATTTTAAAAATTATAAAGAAAACAATTTTTTTTTTGAGTTACTTGTCGATTTTTTAAATATTATTGATATTCCAATACCTAAATATTATTATTATAATGTTAAAAATTTTACATCTCGCAGTATTTTAATATCATTTTTTAAATGCAATTAAAATAATAATTTAATGATATTAAAAAAAAGTTAAACGACTTTAAATCACATTTTCATCGTTTTTGATAAAAATAAGATATTTTATATATATAAATTTAAATATAAAAAAATATCTCAAAATTATAGTATATAATAAAAAATATCATTTTTCAAATAATATATATTTTTATTAATATCTAAAATATATTTTTATACTAGTAAACATTGTTTAGGCGACTATTTTATTTATTATATAAAAAAAACATTAATATTTTATATATTTTAAAACTCAATCGTAAATATGAATTTCATAAAATTTAACGTTGAGTTTTATTATAATATTTTCAATAAAAAATTTATTCTAATGAAAACATCTCAATAATTTTACTATAAAAATATTTACTATAGATAATCTAAATACTAGGTAAATTTATAATATCAAAAACCGATCACAACATTTTCTATAATCATTAAAAACCCCTTCAAACCGACGTAACTTCAACCCTTTCGATTTTCCAAGTACACAATCGCGATTTACATACACACATCTCTCGCGTGTTCTCGGAAAACTCAATACTTATTCACATACACATTTTTATCTCGAATAATTTATCCGTGCGTTTATACGTTTATTCTATGGAATATTTGTAATAATAATATGTATATATATAAAAAAATAGCAATTTGAAAATAAATAGGGGTTTATCGCACGACGGACTAATTGGAGCATAACTGAAGCGATTATCTGCGAATAATATCGTCGGTTCAAGTCCCATGTCGGTACCAAAAAATCGATTCTTGAACCTATATCACGCAATATAAACTTGTACTCTTTCTTTTTTTTAACCATATAACGTGTACATAAGTACCATTTGAATATATTCATTTTTCTCTGTGCGGTTTCATAAATTTATATTAAACGGCCATATTTGCGGTTTTCAGCCGAGGGAAAATAATTTTTCAAAACCCCTCCCCACTCCGTCCCGCCCCCTTTTATACTACACGTTAAAATTTATAGTGGATACAATAAAAATTTTATATATTTGTTTAAAGTCGACCGATAGAAATCTTGTATAGAAAATGATGTTTACACAGTAAACAAGAATGGCTCGTGGAAAACATTGATTTTCTTCACTCGCACGTATATATATATATATATATATATATATATATATATATATATATATATATATGTGTGTGTGTATATAAATATATGTACATATTTCTTTCCAACAATTCAGTTTTCCATTTCCTCTTAATAAGGAAATAACGTGACTTTTGCTACGGTGTATTAACGATTTTTAACAATCGATATTATACGAGTAAGTTGATTTATTATACATTTATTTCACTTCTCGATAGTAAATTAATAATCAAAAAAAAATATTTTAAATCTATGTAAACTTTGATCAATAAAATTATTCAACATATTCGTAAAATTCATAATGATAAAAATGAAAAATTTCATACAAATATATTTCATGTTTATTTTTACTTCAAAGTGATTTTTTTTTTAATTTTTCCATTGAATGAAATATTTTCTGAACCGAAAATATCACATATAAATTAATCGATACTTGGCTTTTTCGAAATTTAAAACGTGCATAAAATGTTTGAAACGCTAATTATTTTATTAGCGTTTCATATTTTATACTTATAATTTAATGCATTAATATATAATATATATATATATATACGCTAAAAAGCAGTACTTGTTATTAAATTATATAAATTTAGTCTACTTTGTGCCAGTTCAAGCAAAGCGATATTTGGAACTTGCCAAAATTTCTTTTTGTCACGCACGACATATTTTCTTTATATTTATATATATATATATATATATATATATATATATATATATATATATATATATATATATTGTTTCAAGAAATCGATATTTGTAGTATTCACGCATTTTTATAAAAGGTTTATAAGCTTAAAAAATGCGCATTACAATTCGAATATTTAGATTTTTACGCGCAAATTTAATTTTATATATGAGCAATACAACTTTGTATACTAATTTTTCATTTGATTAAAAAACACAAAAATATTTTTTTTTACATATATATTATAAATAAAGATTTTTAATAAGTTTTATTCGCAATTTTTATTATTACGTTAATATATATATATATATATTAATCGGAATAAGCATCGTTAGAATTTTCCGATTCGTTTGAACGAAACTAAAGGACACTCATAGAGAATCTTAATTTTGAAACGAGAGAAAACTTTCAGAATTGCATTCGAATAACTCACACTTTTAACTAAATGGGATCGTCGAAGTGCAGCCGAACCGGGTTCGACTGTTATTTTTGCTCCGAGTGAAAAATGAAAACGGATATTCCGGTAATTTTTCCGCTTGAACGTGAACGCGGAAAAGTGTTCTCGTTGTGTTTTCATTAGCGAAAAATTCGACTTTTAAATTGTGCACTTCATCCGTGCGAAACGTTCCATTTGTTAATTCAATTCACTATACTTTATATATTGTATATTTAAAAATATATATTTTAAATATTTATCCGTTATTTTAAATCAATATTTATTTTATAATATTTTTTTCAAACTATGGATAAAGAAAATCACTGATATTTTCATGTACTCAATTTTTTTTCAATTTGTGAATTGTTAGTTTCATGTTAAACCTTTGCATATTTTTTATATTTGTGATATTTTAAATATATACACATATTTAATATATTTTATATTAAAAAAAATAAATATGATATTTCTAACATTTAAACTCATGACATCAAATAAATATTTAACAATCGTATTATCACATTTAATTCAGAAGTTTCTTTCACATAAAATTTATTTTTTAATCATTCAAATAATTTGATAATTAAAAAATAAATGTAATTTGAGATACAATAATATATTAAAAAAATCTTTATAATATGCAAAAATAGCGAAAAATATATTATATCGACTTATACGTAATAAAACTTACTTTATTCTTCAAATTAAATTCGCATATACTTATATATATATATATATATATATATATATATATATATATATATATATATATATTATAATTTTATTCACTGATAAAACGCTGCACAACAACTAAATATTCCATAAAATGTCTAATTTATTGTACATTTATATGAGTATATTATAATATAACCGAAAACCGGTTTTCGTGTAATGTATACCGGGATATTTATACAGCGGTTGCGCGCATGCACAATACTAAATATACCAAAATTTATTTGACGTTATCTGAATAATGTATGGACATCATTTTAGATTAAATTTCCAAATTATACACGTTTTTCACCAATTTCAACGGATGTGAAATGATTTAATTTTCCGTTTATTTGTTATGCACGATTTGTATATTTTATTGGATATTGATCACTGTTTTAGATATTAATTCTTCATATATGGATAATTGAATGAAATATATTAATATAAATTTTGAATTTAAAATCAATAAATTTTCATGTATTTGTATATTATTTATGATTAAATATATCGTTCATATACATAGTAAAACATAAATCTAGATACTACTGTATTAAAAACGGATTAAAATATAGACAAATAAAATATGAAAACGTCACAGTTTAAACCGACTATAAAAAGAAAAATAAACGAAAACGTTGATCGCATCCTGGCTCGAATGAAAAGCCGCTTTTCACGAGCGTCTCGTATAAAAAAAGCCGCTTTTCCGACGGTCGAATGAATCGTTAATTTGTCTTATCGAATAAATAGTCGCGTTTAAATAACAATCCATCGTCGGATTTCGTCGACGAACGGCGATATTAGAGTCGTATTTTGAAACGGGGATTACACGTGTCACGTTTCACATTTCGAATTTTGAAATTTCGCATATCGCTCGTTTATCATTTTAGCTATCGATTCAAAAATGCGATTTAATCGCATACATGCCGTCGTTGAAATGACACTTTTGTCATTTTTCGTGATGATACGTTGTCGATTTTCGTATCATATTATTTGATAAAATATTATTATTATAATTATTAACTAAAACGAGAGAGATCTATTATATTGATCTAAACGTGAAATATGAATAAGTTATCGAAAGATTGGGCACAGAACTAGCGACTCGATATTATAAAAAAAATAAATTAGCATTTCACATTTCAAAAAAAAAATGTTTTGTTTCAAATAATGGTAAAAATAAATTATTATGAAATATTTTTTAATTACAAAAAATTCCAATATAATTCGAACAATCAAAAATATTATTTTTATTTTGCATTAAGGCGTTGTATTTTTTTAACAATTCCAAAATTTGAAAAAATATATTAATTAAATCTCTTGTATTATATTATTTATTAATAAATATATAAATAATCATTTGACAAAAATCGAAAATTTTTTTGAATCATAATTGATACGAAAAATATAAATAAATTAATTGACATAATTAAAATAAATCATAATCATTCAAAAAATATATATAATTCATAATGAATATATATATTTTTTTTAAATAAATCCCGTTTATTTCTAAAGCCACAATGATATCGAAATACATATTAAAATAATTCACAAATTACAACAATACGATTATTAATTAAAAAAAAAACAAACAATCACCAGAATATATCGATTTTTTCCACCGCATTATAATTTTTATTCACAATCCACGTCTTTAATTTATTTCACATGCATTTAAAAATAAGAGAACTCTAAAAACCAACTAAATATAGCAGAAAATTAATGAAAAAAAAAAAAAAAAAATATATATATATATATATATATATATATATATATATATATCGTTTCTATGATAGAAACGACATCGCGTGCATACAAATATATTTATACACATTATACAGACATAAAATTATTCATTTTGAATAAAATATCATTGCGTTATGTGAACTGGGAATAATTCCGAGAGTGTTCGCTATATATTTTATTTTCAATTTTTTTTTTGTATCGATATAAAACACATTTTATACGAGTTAAAAGTTTTTTTATGGATATTAAAAATATTGAAAAAAAAAAATATATATATATATATGGTATATATTATATAATTGTCATTTTATATGTGTGATATTGTGCATTTAATCGAATTAAAATCAAATAATCAATCAAACTCGAGTCGATCGTATTCAATGTGCAAACAGTAAAGTTTACATTCGCGCCGATATATCAACTGTAATTATTAATAACGGTTTTCGTTTAACAATCAATATTCAACTTTTTGAACCCGGACATTTTGAACCCTTAAACACACAACACAATCATATTTAAACAAACACACACATATGTATATATATATATATATATATACATAAATACGTATAAAAGTATAAAACGAAACGTTAGTGTTTCGGTTATTTGCTTTCGCCGTGTTTACATTTCGCGTTTTAACGACCGCAGACATTGAAATATGCGGCAATTATAAAATTATCCGCGCAGTTCAAAAGTGTGGTTCGCAATTACCATTTTTATTATTATTATTTTTTGTATTTGTTTCTAATGTACATATATTACGTTGTTTTATATATAAAGGAAAAGGGGTGAAATTGCCGATTTTTGACACAAATTTTAAACCTTAATTGCGATTTATTTGTGTATCGATATTTTCGTATTGAATTTTTGATTAACATATTAAGACGTAAAAAAAAAATATTATAATTATTAAAATAAATATATTTTAAAAGTATTATATTGATAAAATAGATCGTTTAAGAATGAATTTTTAACAAAATCTATATCAAATGATTTTTTTTTAACAATAATATATGATGATAACACAAATTAAACTGTTAAATATGATAATAGTTAAATTTCAATTCATTTGCGACTATATGCTAAAATATATTATATACTTTGTTCAATTTCATATTTATATTATTAATATATAATATATGTGTATATTATATTCTATTTTGTATTAAAATTTTACGCTCAAAAGCGCTTATCGAATTATAATACAAAATATGCTATTTATTATATACTAAATAATCCTTTTTGTATAGTTTTCAATATATAATATTTATTAAGATAATCTCATAAAATTTTACTGCCTTTGATGAAATTTCTATGAAACGTTATTTTATTATTTATATAATTTATACTAAATATCTTCACAATTAATTGAAATATATATAAAAATAATAATAGTTGTTGTTCAGCGACCGTAATTCAAATAACGACAATGAACCTAATTGCATACGACATTATATCTATAATACGGTTCAAAGTTAACTCGATCATAAACGTTATATTATACAAACGACCGACATTCTCTTCACTATGTATTTGTAATATTTTATATATATATATATATATATATATATATATATATATATATATATATATATATATATTTATTTATTTATATATATATATATATATATATATGTGTGTGTGTGTGTGTGTGTATGTAAGTGCAATTAGTAACCATGGGTCACTCGTTTAACAGATGCATTGGATCGTTTGTGGATCGTTAACCAAATTACGACGCGTTGTATGTGCGAAACGAATATGACACAACGATCGTACAATGGACACAAGTGCACATTCGGATAAATTTTGAAAATATCACTCATAATACAACATGTGCGTCCGAATTTATTTAATTCACTACTGAATAATTATAAACATATATATATATATTTATATATATATATATATATATCGATATTCTCTTATATATACAATAAAAATTATAATTAATTGCGCCGATCGGTCGATAATCGATATATACATAAATATATTTTTAATAACCGCATAGTTAACGACGCGTAACTGACGCGGGTTAAAATCGTTCGAACAAAAGTTTGCGTCGTTAAAACCGATTTCATAATCAATCAAGACTATTGTTAAACCTTTTCCTTTTAACTTTACCCTAGCGCCGCTACAGTGGCTTTAATCCTTTAACTTTCGCTCGTACATATATATATATATATATATATATATACACAAATATTATAATTGGCGTGGATTTAATCGCTTGATTAAAATTTATGTCGAAAATTTGTCATCGCTAATTTTATAACTTCTCTTTCAGTATTTGAAATCGTTTTCATTATTATATATATAAAATTTAACATATAGAGTTTAACGTCAGTAGAAAATATTGTGAATTTTGTACGTTCAAGTCCGAGTTTCGCTCTTTGAATACTATGAAATTAAACGAGATAATTTCTTTTTAAATTTTGAATTAAAATCAAAGAGAAAAGTGTGGGCTCTCGGAAAAAGGAAAACAGTATTTGTTGAAGGCTGCTTGCATTTATTTAAGTTCATTAGAACATTTTCGACAAATTCTCTTTCGTTCGTTTTTCGTTTTTCTCACGGAATTGTATATTTTGTTTAACGAACCGTCAAATCTACGGATATTTTACGGAAAAATATAACGTTTTATATTGTATATATATATATATATATATATATATATATATATATATATATATATATATATATATATATATATATATATATATATATATATATTCGCGGATAAATTCAATTTTGTATATATTATTTGTTATCGATATATATTTCTCCGTTGACACGTATAAATTCTATACGATAACACATATAATCGAATTGCAAATTTAAATATGCATTTTTTTTATACTTCATCAATATTTATTTTCATAATTACTGAATAACGTAGAACTGGTGACACGATTTAATAGAAGAGGTTCAAAATTAAAAGATAGATTATTTTTTTATTATATAGAAACTGTTCGTTTATATAGTATATACATATAAAAATTGTTGATAATAATTAAAAATAGTAATTTTCAGCAAAATTACCAAAATTCTATAATAATATTTAATGAATTATTCATTGTTTTATTAAATATGTTTTCATTCCATTATTAAATATGAAAATTGTTTTTTTTTATATTAAAATTCTTTTACGTCGTTTTTAATTAATAGAAATAAAATATATTTATATAAATATATATACAGAATATATCTGAAATGTATTTCAAATTTTTCTCATTCACTTTTTGAAGTTGTTATTATACGTAATATAAAAATTACATATATACGATTTTACAAGAAAATAATTAGGTTTTTTTTTCTTTGATGTATTTTCCTGAAAGAATTCGCCCATATTTATTTAAAATTTTATCCATTTTCCAAAGCGTATATACATTTACAAGCTATAATAAAATATCGTACGAAATTGCTTATGTCAACTTTCTATGCAATCTATTTTGTGAAATATATGCAAACACACACACACACACACATACACACGCACACATAGGGTGGTCGTTTGCAACTCGGTTATGTCACCATTGAAGATTATAGAGTTAATCTAGCGGCAAGTTTACAGCTGAAAACTAACGACTTAACATGCATTGCTCTGCAGTTTCAGTCTTGATTCAATTCGTATGACGAAACGTTGACTTATGACATTATTTCATCTGAAATTTAGCAATTTACTTTCGTGTATAAAGTATGTTTACAGTTGAATATAAATTTAGTAAACTATTAAATGTAAATCTGAAAGCATATATTGTATATTAAATAATTATATAAAAAAAAAGTATGAGATTTTTTAATATAGAAATGTTTTTCTCGACTTTTTTTTGCTATAATTCGTTTCGAACTCAATATATGAAAACTTTTTCATACGAAAAGTGTGTACATTTTTGCTGAAAAAGAGCACACACACGTGTATATTAAATAATATTCACGGAATAAAACGGAAATTAGAAAAAAATATGTAAATAAATAAATAAAATATCGTCGTCTTCGTCGAAGAAAAAACTCTGTTTATCGATCGAAAAAAAAATTAAAAAAAAATGGAAAGAAAAACCGAAATATCGCAACCGCACTCAAAATTAATTCATCCCTCAGGTGCGCTTACTTAGTCGCAGAGGGTGTTTACTTTTTTTTTCCCCCATTTCCATTTCTATTTCTGAGTGCGAAGAAGACAAAAAAAAAGAAAAAGTACTCCGTACGCATTTATTTATTTATACCCCTTAAATGAGTGTATGTATACGTTTTCTTGCAATAATGGTTTCAACCCCTATACTACCCCCATTTTAACAAAGATATTCGACCGGTTTCCGAGTTTCGAATGTAATCCGGTGTAGAAACCGGCGCCGGTATTCAACGTTTTCAACCCCTTAACGCCGGCGGCTTTTCCCGGTTTTCTATCCGATTTTATACATGTATAGATATATATATATATATATATATATATATATATATATATATAATTTGGTTTTTTTTTCAGCAACACCTAAGCAGCGCATTTTTAAAAATAGTATATTTGTAAATATTCTTAAAACGCAAAAAAAAAACGTATGAATATAGTTTTATATATACGAATGTACTCTGAAAAGAGGGTAGTAACGTGTTTATAGCATTTTTTTTCTCAGTGTGTCGAAAGAAAATCCATTAATTTAAAAAGCGAAGAGAGTGAAAATTCACTGTAGCATTTCCACTATTATAAATGAAACATATATTTGATGCTTTTTTTTTCTAAACTTTATACTGAAATTAAAATTATAATGAGAATTAAAATTTGACGAATGTTACGTAATAATATTTTTTTATGCTACGTATTTTTTGCATCAAAATGAAATAATTTCGAATTAATTAATATTCTGGCCGCATTAAAAAAGTTTCAAACAATTTTTCTTTCAAAAACTTTGAACTTTTTCATATAAATTAGTATATTTTTCATTAACACTTTAATAATCATAATTTTAACAAAGCAATATAAAAAAAATCAACTTTATTTTCATCTTTTGTTAAAAATCAATCATAGACATGAATATTTTAACAATTTAATACTGCATTCTACAATAAATATATATATATATATATATATATATATATATATATATATATATATATATATTTACAAAAAGATGCCATAGAACTTTTTCTAAAGCCTTTTCTTAAATTTCGCCGTCTAGAGATTAAAAACTTTTTCAGGTACCTATTATCCTTTTTATCTTGTTTAGCATAATCCACCTTTGAGTGCTGAGAAAAAAATGCAAAAGCTCCTTTCTTTCTATGATGAATACTATCTGAATTCTTCCTCTATTCTTTAAATTTGTATATATATTCAGTATATCAAGTACATTAAAGCGTTATACACAATTATTTATAGTTTAATATATATATATATATATATATATATATATGTTCCAAATATTTTATATAATATTAAAGATGTTTTCATATGTATATACAAATGATAATTATTATTTCAATAATACACAACGAATTTTATTGTATTATATTATGTATAATTAAAATTCGCAGAGCGTTCTTCGTTCCAGCATTCATTCATATTATATATATATATATATATATAGGGAAAATAATATAAAATATACCATATAATAGCATAGTATGAAAATATATGATACTTATGAACATACATAATGGTAATAATAATATATTTTGTATGGAGAGAAGTATTCGTATGGAGTTCCTTTGGCCTGTGAATAACAGGATAATAACGATAGTACATTACAATCAACTTTGTGTGCAATTTCGGTGTGTGCTTGGGTCGTGAAGGAATGTGCTTAGATTCCGCTTTAACCCTCACACTATTGGTCATCTCATACCCCAAGACCTCAGGTGGTGGGTTCGTGGTTTTCAACGATAACCCTTCATATGCCGGCTTATGCTCATCCGTAAATAAAAGATATGTACGCATCGAATCGGCGCGATTTAACCCTGTTGTGACGTATTGCGTGATCGATTTTCATCCCTTATTTATATAAAAAAAAAATAATAATTTTCCATCACGAAAATAATAAATTTTTCATATTTTATAAATATAAATTTATAAAAAAAAATATATGACCGGTCACGTTCGATTCAATAGAACGCTGCGTACTTTCGAAACACACTGCTTCGATAAGATTATGAAGTTATATCACGTACGCCCTGTAGTCGGAGTTTGTAATTTATGTCTGTTTAAATTATTATAAATACGCGTACAATAAAATATGATATTTAACGAAAATTACTGCCTTATTACGCGGACATGTTTTATTATATACGAAATTACTGAATTTATTTACATATGTTCATATAATTTTACGATGATGACAAATTATATTTTACTGCCAAAATATATGTATAATTTAATACATTTTTTATATTAAATATAAAATATATTTATCGTGATTTTTTAAAATATATTTTTTTTTAATTTATATACGCAATTTTTCAGCATTCGTATTATATAACGTTCGTATATGAAAAAAAATATTTTTATAACATATATATATATTTTTTTTCATTTATAAAAAATTCTTTTATATGTGAACTTACATCCTCCGAAACGTTTGCAAACAATGCCCTATTTTATTTCATCTAATATATCACGTAGTATTGAATTCATTTCTATATTATATTGCGCCAAAATACATACACATACATATAAATTAGAAGGAAAAGCGCTCGATCGTTTTAATTTTTTTTTTTCATTCGCGACACAATCGCGATATATTTTTCTCGCAGAATAATAATAATGATAAAAAAAATTCAATTCGTACCATGTGAAAAATAGTTCCGCTTTTCCGCAGACGTTTTTCCCGGGAAAAAACGAGTCGTTCCCGCATTCTTATTTTTCTACATTTTATTTTTGGTCGTCATGCCTCTGAGACAGGGCAATTATGGCTCACAATAAGCTAGACGATTCAACGATAAGCGATATCCTTCTAATATCCTCCTTCGGTTCTGAAATCGTGTTGTCCCGAACATTCGCATTTCACAGAATGGAAATCGTGAAAATATATATGTATATATATATATATATATATATATATATATATATATAGCTAAAAAATAAAATCTTTCAGAGGCGCAATGAAAAAAAATATAGTTTATAAGACGACTCGTGAAAAAAAAATTGTACTACGTATACACATATATAGAATATAGAAAAAAAATGAAAGGCGATCGAGTAAAACGTCTTCGAAATTGTAAAAGGAATCGTCTTCGGAGTCCAAATGCATTTCCTGCAATTTTGCTCGGCTCTTTTCGGGGCTCTTTCAGAATGCGAAATTTTTCCCGTCGGTTGCCTCCATTCAAAGAAAAATTCCAATTTCATTTGAATAATAATTTTCACAATAGGTTCCCGTGATCTTTTTTTTTTAGACATTATTCTCTTTTTTTTATCCCATTTTTCGAATCGAAATTTTCGTCATTTTGCTTCGACTCTGGATTTTTGAATGACATAAATAATTTCAACCTACGATTTTTTTTTTCAATTAAAGCAATTTTCCTGGAAAAAAATCATTTTCACAAATAAATTAATTTTACATCATCTGCATGGATTATATCAAAATATTGAAAATTTTATATAGAAACATGACATGAATTTTGTAGAAGTTCTTTACAAGTTTTTATAATATTATTACTTTTAATGTCTCATACTTTAAATCTCAATATCAATTAGTATAAGCCATATCTATTGAACTTAAAAGTGTCATTTAAAATTTCTCAAACAATCTAAACTATGTAATATTAAGCAGAAATAGTTTTAATTAAATTTTTGACTTTATACTAACTTTGACTTTTAGACTTTAACCTATTTTTATAATGTTCAAAAATTAAATTCGCTTTAATTTCTTTTAAATTTTCAAAAAAAAAACATTATTAAATTACTATCAAAACCCAAAACCATAAATTTAGATATTTTTTTGTATACTTTCATGAATAGTGTTCGCAAACGCGGTTCGCTCGCAAAACAGTCTTGATTTATATTTGCACCGTAATTATTCCATTTTGCACCCATTATGACGGGACTAAATATATTACAATTTCATTATGAAACACCCTGTGAAAGGACCCAGCGAATACTTCGACCAGATGTGAAGTAATAATTACTTGGAACAACTAATTTACTTTCTGCATAAATTTAAGTTGAACGCTTTTGTGCGACAAACTTTTGTCAGACGCGATTACTATGTGAACTTTTCTGTTCGACAATTTTCCATTCCCTCATATTAAAACGTGTTTCAAACGTAAAAAAAAATGAGTCTTTTAATATTATTTTGATTATTTTAAATAAATCAATATCAATTTTTATTATAAATTTACAAAATTTATAACAAATTTTAAAATATAAAAGTCGTGTTTCAGTATAGTGATTTTTTTTTATATTTCATAGTAATTTCTCTTGGGAAATTGTAGTACAGCGTATTTTTCCTATATCTATATAGATTATACATAATATTATTTTTCATATAATAGTTTAACTGTCCAAATATTGGAAATATTTCATCTATATATGCTTTTAAATTCCCTTAAGACTGATAAAAAAATAACCATTCGAATATTATACGATAAAGCGATATTTAAATTCATTATATATTATCTTTAAAGCTTAATTTTTTTATTTAAATATATCATTTTATAACATCTAAATAGCTGAGTGGTTAAATTCACTTATCTATATTGAGTTATTCAGGTCCTTGAGTGTTCAAGTCCATTACATCGTCGTATATTATTTCATTAATATTATAATTATAAATTTCAATTCAGAATATTTCAAAAACACTACAAAAATTTTAAAAAACGAAATAAAACCACTGATTTATATATTCTTTTCATATAAAATGATAAAAAAAAATAGTTGTGACGATTTAATTTCTTCATAGATATCGATCATTATATTGTATATATTATATCAAAAATTTATATCATTTTTTATGGAATTCAAATATTTTATAATACTAAAAATATGATTCAATTTATAATATTATAAAAAACAAGACAAGAATATATATTTTTTAACTTTACACGGTAAAAAAAAAAGTTAACAATTTCATCATAAACATTCCGATTTATGGATATGTTTAACGGTAAACCGTTAAACGTTTTCTAACGAACTGTTCTCGTATATATTTTATATAGTATATATATATATATATATATATATATATATATATATATATATATATATATATATATAACTTTTTTCGACGTTTGCCGGCAAAAATCTGAAATATGTACGTGCGATAGAGAGTTTTTCATTTTATTTTATTTTTTTTAAACATTTTTTTTTACATTTTCATTCAGCGAGGCTTTTAAGTTGGCATTTTTCATAACGTACGAGCCGTTTTATGGCAGATTTATGAGTAGTGCATTGAAATTTAGTTTTCAGCGTGAAAAAGCCGCGAATGCAAAAGCGTTACCCGCATACCAACCCTGAAACCGGTTTTTCACGACGATATACTCGTATATTAATGTGTATGTGTGCGCCGCTTTTCCGCATTTTCCACTTTGAAACTTTGCGATTAAACTCGCCAACCTGTATTTATTTGTCTATGTTGGCCTTAATTTGATATTTTATTCCGTTATCAATATAATATAAAATATTATCATATACAATAAACATTTCAAATTATATACAATAAAAAAAATATGTTCTCTTAATATGCTCTTTAAAAGGATATGAATTGTTATTAGATGTAGAATAACCATGGACTGTTTCTATAAAATTTGCATAATTAGACTGTAAGATACTCGAGAGAACAAGCTATTCTTTTAAATGAGACTACTATTAATGTCTATGAGGGTAAAAGAATTTTTTTCATTTATATAATTATATTAGTATTAAAATAATTAAGTTTAATGTATATAATACGATCACAAATTCAACTATTTTTTGCGTGTATTATATTTATGATTGCATTCTCATATTAAAAATTATCATTTAATAAAGAAGTGAGGAATATTTTTGTTTATAAAGGTAAATTTTCAGTCATGGTCCTTCATGGAGATCGTATTAAACAAAAATATTTTAAATGTGTAAAATCAGGTAAATAAAAAGTTGAAATATGACATTAAATTTAGATAAGTTGATTGTAATTACCACAGATTTCCCATCCATGGTCTAATGAATGAAAAATTGAAAATAGATGAGAGTACACCGCGAATATCAGAATAATAATAATAATAATATAATAAAATTAAATAAAACATTTCTTCAAAGATGAGAAAAACGATTTTGATCTTGCGGGGGACGGGGAGGAGAGAGTAGTAAAGGAAAAAGTTACCGTAGTAAAAGGGACTAAGTGAACAAAAAAAAAAAAAGAAAATAAGCGACGCGAACGGGGAGGTAAAGAAAAAGGGGAGAGTGGGGTTCGATCGCACACGATCTGAGATCCTAGTTAATTGAATTCCAATGAGCTTTTTCGCACTCTGTCGACGACGAGTATCCATTAGTATACTCACTTTACATCCATTCACAGTCAATAAGGCCATTTATTAACACGAGAGAAGGAACAAAAAATATATATATATACGTATAAAAGAAACGAAAGGAAAAACCGATGAGACTTTTCCGCCGTTGTCGCTTTTATGCATGCGGCTCTCTCTTTTTTTTTTTCTTTTCTCAAACCCCAACCTTCGACAGACTGAAAATGGATCGGATTCATTGGTACGAAATAAAACGAACAATGTACACTACACACATCTAAATTCGTTATATTTGATATAAAAAAAAAGATCTACAGATATTTGTTATAGAGAGATATACAGTAATGGCCAAAAGTTGTGATCTTCTGTAAATTACATTAAATTTTTAATAAATTCTTTTCATAAGTAATCGCTTTATTTTCTGTATAAAATTTATAGTATAATTTTTAAATAAATTTACCTAACTATCGAAATAGTTTTTTAGTCGAAAATAATAATTTAAGTTTAATTATAATAATCTAAAATTTCTTAAAAGACAGTTCCAAGGGACTTATTAACTAAAAACTTAATTAACTTTTTAAGTTAAAAGTTTCGAGAGACTTATTAACTAGAAAAACTTAGAGATTTACTTACTAGTGAAAAAAAAAGTATTTAAATATATGAATAAAATTTTTCTTCGACAAAAAAAAATTATTCATATAAATAAAATCGACATTTTAAATCGGATTTTATCCAGATTTTTTTATATAAAAATTTGGGCTATTGATTATAGTGAAATAATTAATTTCTACTTAGATAAACCATTTTAAGTAAACTCAATTTAAATACAAAATATACGTTTCTATAAACATTTATTCGTCGGTCCATTAAATTTTATTGATTTTTTTTTTAATTTTATCAAATAAAATATAAAATGTAAATAGTCGAATAAATCGATTAGAAGCTTTTAAAATGTCGATAATCGTCCAAATATATATTTATATATTATATTTGTAATTGTGGTCGTTATTATTCACGATATATATTTATGATTCGTCATTGTACAAGTTTTGCATTGAGTTTTTCAAGATGAAAGATTAATCACGTCGTACGTCGTTTTCGAGCGTCGATTTCGCTTATTCATTTCGCTATTGATTTTCGAAATATTTCGGCATTGTGCGCACAAATAATATATAATAAACATGTACGGTCGAATATTGTTTTGAAACGGTCGGGGTCAAATTTTGACCAGAATCACCATCCCATTGGTGCCATTGTAATATCGACAAGAGTAGAGAAGCTTCGGTCATTATATTATTAGAAGTTTTCGATAGTCGTTTTGGTCAGGAGCCTCTGGTAGCCGGAATATGCTCTCGATGGTCTCCCATTGTGTTAACGGCTGATTTCTATTCATTCTCATTCAATTTATGGGTCGACAAAGGGTCCCTTCTTCTTTCCTTCATCCACGGTATTGCCTCTCGTCTTTTTTTTTTATATTATTATTTTATTTCTGCCCGATGGTAGTTGTTGCCTCTTCACACAGCGACGTCGAAAGAGGCAGGGTATGCTCCAAAGCACAATAGACCCAGAGCGATGAGATGAAAGAAACTCGCATAGGAAACGTTACTGGTGTGGGTCGAAAGCGTTGAAAATGGGAAACCCAGAGGCAACAGGAGAGAAGTGCCTCGTCTCCCGTTCGTACATAAAGACACGGGCATGAAATTTAATAATAAAAAATAATTGCGCACATTCTGGGTGCCGAGGCTCCTTTTTCCAACGATCACCCCCCCCCCTCCAGTCACTTTTCACCCAAAACCTACCGACATAAAGCCACCCCCGATTCGAACACATCGAGGCCGGGCGTTACTCAGCCCCAATTTCTGTTCGCGGCTGGAAAATTAGAATTCCTTTCTTGGGCTGTCTTCCATCATCTCGGATGTGAAGTGCAAATTGATTTAGGGAAATTATTATTTAAGAGGAATATTCTACGGGCTATTTTTCCATTTTGCCCGGAAACCGTCCGCCGGTCGTCGGTCGTGGACTAGATGAAGAAAATAGGAATTAATTGAAAATTGCGTTTGTTCAACTGAAATCGAGTAATTTGATTCGGCGATATCGTCTCCTTCAGTACAAATCTAATCATAAATGTTTGCCGGGACGCGATTGGGCCATTTTCCATTTTCTCGATTTTCTATTATTTTTTTTTCTATTCTAACGCTCGTGCGAAATTTACTTTTTCACACGTTAAGTTCCTGTTTAAACATCGTTCTCTCCATTTATACATATTATTACGTTGTCGTTGTGCGTTGCAAAGACGTGAAATTTAATTCGATCGTTTCTAGGAAATGCGTGCGTTCGTTTAATTTTCAATTTCACCCTGTCCTCCCTCCCCCCCCAACCCGTGTCGACGATATATATTTCCACCGAACGAACGCACGCCACTTATGACGCGCTCGTTAAATTTTGATGGTAGACTTCATCGATTAGAAACCTACCCACTAATTAAAAACATTTATATTTCAAAATAAAATATTTATAATAAATTTATTTTTTATTTTCTTACGAAACGTTAATTAAACACGACCGCATTAATGCAACGATTCGTATAAATATTATATCGTTTATAAGATTGTGAAATGTAAATTCGGTTCACTTTTCATTAAGCGTATATTGAATTTTCGAATGTCCGCGGGCATTTTTCACGATTTTTCCCCGAACAGCGCGTTCACCACTTAAACGTTTGACATATTGATTTTCAACGTGGGGTTAAACATGCAACAGACCGAGTTAAAAATAACCACGGGTCGATTTTGCCCACCCCCGCCCCCCCTAAAAACCCTCGGCTAAACACCCGAGCAAACATAAGGTGAGCTCAGGAGTACGTGCTTCGGTACAAATGTTTGCGTATCTAACCCACTTCGGAGGGTAACTTTACTTGCACCCTTTGTGTTCAAATGGCACGAAGCAGTTTTGACAAATAAAATACATTGCCCTTCTATATATATATGTATAAATAAACTCGTGATCTTATATAATACATTACCGTAAATCAATGCATTTCGTTCACTCAACATATAAATAAATATAAACGAAATTTAGAAATAATATTTTAATTATAATAATATACTGTGATTTCATAATTTAATCTAATTATTACAATATAATAAAGTTTTAAACGTAAAATTAAGTTTTTAATTTTATGAGTCGCAAAGGATTAATTTTTATCGCGCAAAGTTGGATCTAAAAATCAGAATTCAAATTATTCATTTTTTTTGTATAATATATATATATAATAATTGTTCAAATTAAAATTTTATATTTTTAATGAATGAAATTAAATATAAGATCTTTAAATTTTAATATCAATATCGTGTCTTATTTTATTTTAAGTGTATAACTGTCAGATATATATATATATATATATATATATATATATATTAATATTAGTAACATTAAATGCCATAAAATATATATTTGATAGTAGTAATATTTTTATATTCCATTTATAATAAAAATCGTATTTTTTTTCGTTTTCAAATAAAATACTAATAAAACGACTCAAAAATTGAAAACATTTTAATATGCGAAACGTCAATCTTTTATTGAATCGTATTTATTTACATCATAAAAAAAATAAATCT